>JAKTSU010000012.1:0-185031 GCA_030580395.1 Myxozyma nipponensis
CAGGGCTAAAGGAAAACATGTGGACTGAGGGTCTGGTGCCAAGGTTAAGGGGGGGGGCATATGGGCCTGAGGGTTTGGTGCCAACGGGATCGGGAGGAAATAAATCTGGGTTTCGTAGTTTTCTCCCAAGGCTCGAAGCGGGGGGGGGGGGGGTGTAAGGAAGAAAAGATGGATTCACGGGCCCCGAGAGCGGCAGCTGGTAAGGTAGGGGGGGGGGGCGAGAGGACACTGGAGGACACTGTCGGACGACGCTGGATCATGACTGTCGCGGTCAAGTATATCCTCCAGGGGCATACTGCAGGCGTGACAGACGTGCAATTCTCTTTTGATGGCCAGTGGATAGCGACGGCGTCGGCAGACGCATCGATCAGAGTCTGGCATGCCGACACCGGCGAGTACGAGATTACGCTTCGAGGGCATGCCCGGGGCATCAACGACATCTCGTGGTCGCCGGACTCACGGACGCTGGCGTCAGCATCGGACGACAAGACCGTGCGGGTGTGGGACGTCGACACCGGCGCCAGTCTGAGAACACTGCGCGGACACACCAACCACGCGTACTCGGTCGACTTCAACCCAAAGGGCAACCTCATCGCGTCGGGCTCGTTTGACGAGTCGATCAAGATCTGGGATGTCAAGCGAGGGTCGTGTTTGCGTACGCTGCCTGCCCATTCCGACCCAGTGGCTGCTGTTCATTTCTCTCGTGACGGCACCATGATCGTATCGTGTTCCCACGATGGCCAGATCCGGCTGTGGGACACCGCCAGCGGACAATGCTTGAAAACACTGATCGAAGACAATAACGCACCGGTGTCGTCAGTAAGATTCTCTCCCAACGGAAAGTATCTGCTGTCGGGAGCATTGGACTCTTCGGTTAGATTGTGGGACTATCTGAGCGGAAGATGTGTCAAGACATACCAGGGCCATAAAAATGACCAGTTCGTGTGTACATCTACGTTCTTCTTTGCCTCAGGAGCGAGCGACGACGGCACTAACAGCTCGGAACCTGCCACAAACGTGGTTAACGTTGCATCAGGCTCCGAGGATGGCGCGATCTATTTCTGGGACATACAAACCAAGGGGGTTACATCTGTCGTTCCTGCCGCCCATGACGGCGCAGTACTAGCGGTAGACTGCCATCCCACCAAGCCGGTGCTAGTATCCGGTGGTATAGATGGTTTGGCAAAAATATGGATAGAACCATGAATACAGATATCTTGCATTGAATAGCATGTAATGGCACGATTTTCTAAATCACATTTGGCTCGGTAGCTTGCTTTCTAGTCCACTAACTCTCTTGGAAGCAGCAATGTCAGTCGCGACTACCCGAGCATTATATACACAATCGCCAAGAGACACCCCGCAATATGAAGCACCGACGAGCGCCAGTCGGCCATTAAATTGAGACAAAACATTGTCATGAATCTGTGCCAGCCGGTCTTCATGCCCGACTGTGTATTGCGCAATACAGTCTCGGTGTAAAGTTGCTTGACACCCGTCTGGATCAACAGCGACGTTGAGATGGCGCTTGACAACACTCTTGGCTAGCTCTACTAAATCCGCCTCGGTATAGTTTGTAATTTCCTCGAGACCGTTCCAATAGTGACCGCCCAGCATAACCGTCAGTTTCGTTCCCGACACAGGATCCTGATTGTCGACAGCATCGGAGTCAAACACAACCCCTAGCGCGTTTTCGACATTTTCCCCTTCTCCCGGGGCTAATTTCGGAATCAGGTAGCCAAAGCCGTGGATCGGTAGGAGAGCTTTGTCCTTGTAGAACATGTTGACCACTCCAACCGAGACAGATTCAATCTGACCCAAGATATACCGTAAATGACTTGGTTCAAGTGTTTCCGCCAACTGCTGCGCCGATAGCGCAGAAACTGCAAGAGAGTGAGTCTCGGTCCCTTTGTCTGTTCTCACCCGAACTCCGTCGATCGTGTTCTCTATATGCCGCACAGGTGCGTTGTACGATACTACAACACCATCGGCAATCACAGCCTCCGCCAGCTTGTCCACGATTGTCTGCATGCCTTTTTTGAATCCAACTATACTCATTCCATCAAGCATCCGCAGCAGCTCGGCGCTTTCAGACTCAATCGCGGTGATGTCTTTTTTCTGCGTTTCCTCATACTTGTTGAACGGTCGATCCGCGTCGCGCTCACTACCGTCTGCCTTGTTTCGCCATGAAGCAAATATGCTCCCCCAGGCTCGATCTCTTTTCCACAAAGACGGGAAAAGAGACTTGACACTTAGCCTGTATGCGTCACCTGCGTATATTCCATGAATCATTGCACAAGCAAACCGGTCGGCGATATTGGAACCGAACCTTCGAGTCATAAACTCACCTACCGACTCGTCCGTGGAAGATGCGCGAGTCTTTCTAAAAGGCTCACCCAAAACTTCGCTGAGCACGCCTTTGAATATGGGCTGCTTGAAAACTGTTCTCAACAGTGACTGCAACGAGTGTGGCATCCGGTTAATCTGGTTCCCATAGTATATATATCGATTTTGGGCAGCAGCCGATGTTTTTGGAACTAGAACCATATCATGGACTAAGTTAAGCTTGCTAATCTAGCAACGTTAGCCGTGTAATTTCTATCAATCCCGGCCAAGGCTTACAAGATCAAACATATTCAGGGAAGACACGTTCTTCGCAACGCGTAACGTTCGCGGCCCGCGTTCGAACAATACACCTTGCAAGCCGTCCGTCGACACGCTATGTCTTCCACTCTGAACCCATCCTCCGGTTCGTTCACTGGCTTCGTATATTGTGATTTTGACCGCCTTGGGCAATGACTGGCGTAGATAGTATGCTGCCGACAAACCGCTGATTCCGCCGCCTGACTGGATTAGTGCTTGCTTTTCACAGAAAGAGGTACAATCATTTACATACCGAGGATGGCTATGCTATTGATCGGTGCCATTAAACCCCACCCAATATCAAGTGATTTAAAATTCTGGCTTTTACGGACCCATCTGCATGAGATGCGACATATATAGTCTAGACCTCTCGTGACAGCGAAGCTGGGTCTTTTCATTGTCATGGCTACCGAGGGTCTGGTATCGGTTTATGACGATGTTGGTGAGAAAACATTTTGTAAAATTGTTTCACAGTTTAAGAAAAGATGTCAGCAAGTCGATCATGTTTGTATCAAAGCGACGAGGTTTTTTGTCTAGTTCAAACCGAATTTAGTCGGTTGGGCATGTCTGATCTTATCAAGATAAGCTAAGGTACGGTGGACCTGGCTGGGGTAAGATGCAGGTTACGGGTTCTCGCGCCGTTTAAGAACTGCGGGTCTGGCGCGATCAAAGATGATTTCATTGTCTAAGCATTTATTTTGTCATAGTTTCTCACAAGACCGTGTACGTCTATCCTCTATTGACTCTAATGTTCTCCAGCTTGGCTGTGTTAATCCGCAAGTCTTCGTCAATGCGGCCGTTCTGATCGGCCATCGACGCCAGCGTTTGATTCTGATGGTCCAGCTCACGACCCATTATCATGGCGATCTCTTTGAGCTGGCCAGTGGCAAAGTGGACATCGTCGAGTTTGGCGTCTATCTGTGCGTTTACGGTGATGTCTTCCGCGTCTGGCTCAAACGTGTACGCAGACTGGCTAGCCATCTCCTCCCGCTGGCGACGCATTTCTTCCCGATACCTTTTCTCCAGATCGGTCTGTTTGCGCGCAGGCTTGGGCTCTGTCTGTCGGGCATGCTGCTGTATTCTGTCTGCGCTTCCATACAAATGGTTTTGTATCCGCTCATCTTTCACCATACGGCCGTACTGTTTTGATTGGATCTTGTCGATCTCGCGTTCTCCACGAAATTGACGGTTGGAGAACGGATTTGATAAGTGCGGCAGAAGCAATGGCCTGGTAGCTGCATTCAAGTCTTTTATAGCCACATCGGCATTTTTGATACTGATTTGAGAGTTATCAAGTGCGTTGCGACTGTGCGACAACAGCTCGCTCTGGTCGGCGAGATTGTTCAAAGTGCGCACGCCGGCATCAAGTGCTTCCCGGGCGAGTTTGCCGGAATTATCTGCCGTTGACAGCGCTGCGTTGTTCACGTATTTGATCTGGGACTTGATTGCGTCGATTTCTGCCTCCTCGTCGCTGGCGGTTGCCTCTGATTGTGCTCCTTCATACCGGCTAGCAGTAACGTATCCGTACCGTTCTTGCTCGGTTTCCATAAGCGATGGGTCGTAGTCTCTAGGATGGGTTCGTTCAGAGAAGCTGGTATACGACCTCTCATAGCTCAAGCTGTAGGCTGAGGATGCCATGGTTGACGCCGTGTCGTGTGAATAGCTGGTTGAACTGGTAGCTGTCGAGTGTATGCTCTCAGCTTGAGGTGCATAGCAGCTCGGTTGTGCGACAAAGGCCTCCCCAACTATTGCGTAAGGATTCTCGTCTCTAGTTCTGCTTGATTTCGTAGGCTCGACCACCGAGCCGGTGTCAGCTGCGCTGTTGACTGACTTCTGCTGCTTCTGTCGCTCTGCCTCGTAAGCGTAGACATGATGGCCGAAGTCAGCCGCCGCCGCTGCTGCTGCTGTTTTGGTGCCTTTTTTCTTCCTCGAGAAGAGGACCATGGCTGATCCGGCTAGATTTAACGCATGCAGTTAAGTAACGAAGTTCCGGACGGCAAATCACCTTCTCGAATCTTTTATGCTGCTCCCCGGATCAGTCGGGACTTGAATCGTCGTTGTGAGGCGTGTGATAAAACATTGACCGCCTCGAGCCGCGTTCTGGTGCTGCTGCAACATCGCCCTTTCTCGACGCGGCATCTCTTCGCAGCCGGTCGGTCCGGTGCATCCCTAATTCGGCCCATACACTCGGGGCAATTCGCACGGCATCTCATCTCGTCGGAGTTCTCTTAATATAATAGTTTCGACATCCTGATAGCTAAACCAGGTTCAATAATAATAATGATACCAAAATTGTATTGTATTGCATTTGCCTATGCGACTACTATACAGAATACTACCACCGCGGTTTGCAGACATCCATGACCAAGTACTAATATACAGAATATTCAATTCTCCATATCCAGGCATGCAAAATGAGTATGAAACAATGCAAGAATGCCCCATCTATCAATTATTAATGCTCGAATAGCCTTAGTGAAATGAGTCGTGCAAGAAGGGCATACAAAAAAGGTCACGTCACGTATGCCCCCAGATAAAAATATAAACAAATCGCATCGCATGCAAACCATGATCCCAAAAATTTACTCCCAAAAACGAATGAGTCCCAAAAAAAAACAAAAAGTAAAAACTATGAAAAGAGTTGTCACTGAACCATTAAACCAATTCTATATCTCTGTATCGACGACAACGCATGCACCACACATCCCGCGATGCACGGGGTCCGTCATTGCCCTCGTCACGAAGGTTTGGTATTTCAGTGTCCCCGTGGCTTCTCATAGCCGTCCTAAGACAATCCTCGTGATACCTATGGCCACAGGATAATCGAAAAAAGTCGGCGTGACTGGACTCAAATTCGTGATCGCATAAGCCTATTGAAGCTGAAGCACATTCTAAATCAGGCCGAGCCAGAACATCTTGTGTTGACTGTTCTGGTTGCGCTTGTGCGCCCCCGCTTGATGAAACACGAGCCCAATGAGCAGTCAAAGCAGGAATCACTGAGGGGGGTAAAACCACTGTCGGTCTGGCGTAAGGGTGATGTCGTGAGGAATAGTTTGATCCCGACGAGACGCTTCTGCGAGGAGCAGCCCCCAAGTCATCTGCCGACTCGGTAGATATAGAGGTATTACCGGTCTCGGCTGTTACAGGCAACGGTTCTGGTCCATTATTTGGGACAGGATGTTGAGCATTAGATGGCTGAGGTGTGGCCGAATCAGGTTGCCGCCCTTCGTTGGTTTCTGCTGGTGCTGGAGACGGATATCGAGACATGACCGGAATAAGATGAGTCAGGAAAAATGTCATATCGTTTCGTCGCTGTTGCTGGTCGCCTTCAGACGGCGCTGGTGTAGCCGACTGCTCGGCTTCGACGGCGGTCCTGCAAAGAGGACATGTAGTAGACGACGCAAGCCATTCTTTGAGACAGTCTTTGCCAAAAATATGTCCACACGGCATTTTTAGTGGGATGTGCTCTTGTTCGTCGTCCACTTTCTCACCAGTGGCGTCTACCGGCGCCACCTTTGGCGGATCTTCCGCGCCTGTGTCTACCGTGTCTGTGCTCACCACGTCTTTGGTGGCAATGTCCACCAGGTGAGCATCTTTGTCATAGTAGCTATCAAAGCAGATAGGACACACTCGGTCCGACTCAGGAATTGTTGAAAGATCAACCGGCTGGAGTGCTTCAATGGCAGCCGTAGATGCTCTTGGCTTTGGCGGCGCCCCAAAGCCCATCGCATTGAAGTTGAAGATATTGTAGTCGGCAGGGGCGTTGAAGAATATCATGAACGGCTGTCGCCCGTTCTCACCGGTACCTGCCTGGGTCTGCTCTGATCCTGCCAGCATCCCAAACTGCTGTTGTTGTTGCTGTTGTGGTTGTTGTCGCTGCTGTGATTCCGTCCCAGCAGCGCCAGGACGGCCCGGATGGAACATGTTAAACACATAGTTCACGAACACGACGTCGTGGGTGACCGGAGATACTGGTGAAGGACCACTGTTGTTTGTCACGTTAGCGGCATTGTTCGCGTGATTGTTATTGTCGTTATTGTTGTTTTCGTCCATAGTTGTGTAGATGTATACCGACCATGAAGGATGACCAATGCAGCGGATGCTGATGACCTCGGACTTGCTCCGTAAATACTGGGACCGCTCAACCCTGTGATTATGTCACCCGGCCTTGGAATTTTCTACGCGCGTCGAGAACCAACACCCGACGCTCGGGGTTAGGGGCCGGGTAACTAATTTTGCCGGGATCGACCGACTCTTACTGAACCAAGGTACTGGTACTGAAAGTGCGGCGTGCTTTCAGGGGTAGCACGGGTCTCGTACAAAATGGCTGGGGTGGTTTTGGCTTGACGAGCATGGGGGATGTCGAGTAAATATGCTGTTCCTCTGCCGAACGAGGCACTTACAATCGCTATTGGAGTATTAGGAGCATTATGTATGCTAGATTTGGACTGAAACGGAAGACTAATCGATGCTTATGCCGAAGATACAACCCATTTCATGTTGCCGTTGCATAATCAAATACATAGCTGTAGTATCCAAGTTCTTCTCGTGTGAAACTCAAGCTACATGCATAAATTAATCCATTAGATGCAATACGTATATAAACTTTCAAACCATCCAGTAGCTATTTATCGTGGATTTCACAAGTCATCTGCAGACTGATATTTCGTTCTCAGGACGATCAGGCTGCGGATAAGTCCAATCACGGTCACAAAGCTCATGAACCCTACCGGAACCACCGCGAATACAGCTATCCGATATAAGTCTACCCGTCTAGCTCGTGGCTCAAGAGCAATATTACTGGTCACAAAACTTTGAATTGCATAGGCAGAAGTGAGAATGCTGGCGATTGTGATCCATGTTGGTAGCAGGCTGGTCGGACTTGAGGCAAAAGTGGACACCATTGCATCGATTATTGTATAGCTGATAGTGTTAATGGATAGCAGTCGCAAAATCGTGCCTGGAAGTGAGTAATTGACAAGCCTGGAAAAAATATCAGCCTATGAAACTGTTTAAGCAGTGGTAGCAAATCCTACCATCTCAACATCAATCCGTCGATAAATACATAAGACAAGTATGCAGAAACTCCACACTAGTTGAAAGTCAATACAGTCTGTGCGTCTATCCTAGTTCAGTTCCCCCAGAGCTTACCCATGCAGAAGCAAGAATCAACTCGCACGACAGGGAGTAGCTGTCGTTGATAGTTCGAGCAAGCCATGCCTGATACAAGCATTTCACAAGACCGTATAAACCTGGGGGGAGAGATAGCGCCTAGTTATATGAGCAAATTCCTTTAGTGTTTGTTTCCTATCTATCAGAACTAGCCTTGCAGATTGTGAAACCAAATGTGAATCCCGGTCCTAGCAGGCGCTCTAAACTTGAAAGCTCGATTTCTGGGGCCGCCTTGAGCTCTGCTCTGCCATTCGCAGTGAAAGCCGGTCCATTGACAGTATCGCTCATCGGACTATTTGAATTTGGATTGCTACCTGGTATTATTACCGGTGTAGTAGATGGACCAGGGTATGATGGCGCTGGACTCAGACTTTGCTGATTTTCGTTCGACGTCGCTCTAAACAACGCGTTAACAAACAATTCGTGCGCACATGTAGTAGATTGCATACGATACTAGAGTCAACAAACGCGCAAACACGTTGGACTGCTGTAACAGGTCTCTCTGTCTTTGTATCTGTCGGACTCGTCTCTGTTGCGGGGATTCCTCGTCGTCTGTGCTCGCAATATCAATGTCGTCATCTGTCGTTGTCATATTATCACTGTCGACATCATTTCCTCGTCCTCTGGTGAAGCGCCTGTATAGATATCGCGTCGGATCACTGTTGGCCCACAAATTGGACCTACGACGGCCTGACGGTGCAGCGGTCGTTGACGTGGTGGCCGCGGGACCAAGTTCCGGTTCGCTGTCATCGTCTCGTAGGGACGGCCGTGCAGAATTATACATATCATGTGTAGCAGAAACCCTTTATCGAATTTCAGTGCATATTTTAATGTATAATCACTGCTCTTCTGCTGACAGGCAATTAAATTAAGGGAAGTTCGACAGGCTATTGGCGTTAGTGTAGATTAGGGCCACTGTATATATATATATATATGACAGGTCGCGTCGGGCGGAATCTGGAGCCAGACATGGCCATGCAAGCCAGAACATTGACGATACTAGCCAAAATGGTGTCGTTCAAAGCATTCATTCTATACATACCTTTGACGTTTATCTACTATCTGATGCACCCGCATATCCCGTATACGCTAAAAATTATGAAACGCAACACATCAACTGTCATAGAGGAATGGATCAACCACAAGCTGATACCGTCTAAACAGTTGTCATCGCAAGTCGAGATTGCCATTCCGGAATTAGCTGCGCTACCTCCAAGACTGATTTCCTATGATAGGATTTTGTTCGTCTGTCTGGCTTCCGTATTCTGGATACTACGACTTTTAATCTCCGTTAATCTCCGTGTACAGGCCAGGTGGTTTTGCATAGCGGTTAAGACGTGGACATCGGATCTGTTACACCCACCGATTTCGAAATGGGTGCATCGACCGAGCAAAGAAGACTCAGATCCTGCACAGAGCGAGAAAATAACAGATACGCTACAGAGTCGAGGCATGGTCTACCGACATACGGGATGGGAGCTCTATTTACTATCAGAAGAGGAGGGACAGCTTGTAGTGATGCCTGGCTCTACCGTTGTGTGGATCCCTATGGTGCTGCAGCTACTCTTAGCTCATCTGAATGACTGTCAAGCTACAGTAGAGTGCTATGCTGGTAGCGCTGTGGGGTATCGTACCATGCGACTAGCAGTCTACTGTCGAGAACTAATCCGCCAGAGCGCCGAATCTGATGATCCGGGCCGAACAACAACAATGTGTCCTTCAGTCCTGCAAATTCAAGGAATAAACCTGGCAGATATTGCAGCGCTTTTGAAAAGTATTTTGGTTGTCTATCCTGAACCGATCATTCCTGTAAGCAGTTTACCAGAACTACGACGAATGTTGGACAGAAATATGCCGGGACGCCAAATCCACATATACCTGGAATTAGTATGCCGGAACAGTTTCAGCATTCTGGTGTCAATCCTATCGGTCTTGCATCTTGCCTGCGTTCGACGTGGCAACCCCTCTCAAAACTATTCCATCCTTGCCAACATATTTGGTCCAATATTATTTTCTGATACTCAAATCGAAGGTGATCTCAGCGACATCGATAGTCATTACAGGCTACACTCGAAGAACTTGGAAATGATTGATGTTACTAGTAAACTGATAGAGCTATGGCCTAGATTAGCCTTGTCGATCCAGCAGAATTAGCAAACTTTATTAATACATTACTTAATAACTTAACGCACAAGTTAACTAAGGTATATGAGCAGTAGCAGAATTTAGCAAGTCAAGTTTTTGTTTGTTTTCAGCGCGGTAGAAATATGTACCATACTTATTTTCTCGGGAAAGCCTAACCTTCGAAAGCCGCAACCATATTAGACAGCCGTTCCTCGCTTAATTTGATACACTCCGGTAAGCAGAAATCGTCCACATCTCCATATAATTTGGTCTCTTTCCATGTATCAGTCATTGAAGCAGCCTGGTATTCCATGTCGTAGCTGTAGTCGTCATCGTTCTCTAAAATCATACGAGCCAATGCTTTAGCGGCCAAAAATATACGAGGCATACCGTGTCCAGTGAAGCCAGCAATGCAGTACTCTTCGCTGCGGTCATCAAAAAATGTTGGAACTCGTCCAACAAGAGGATATCCGTCTCCGGAAAATCCCATGATTCCGGTCCACTGCTTGACGATGCGATAATTCGAAGAGTAATTTGCGTGCTCGTTAGATCGTGCAGAGCTGTTTTCAACTGGTTCTAAATATTTGGCTGGGTCGAAACACAATGTCTGGGTAAAGAATGATCTTAAGAACAGATCGACATCGCTATCAACTTCACTCTGAGACGTCGTAAAGCTCCCATAAGTTTCAATACCTTCGTTGGCACCGAATCTGCGACCGCCCCCCAGTACGAAGTTACCATTTGGTCGTTGTATCATATATTCGCCGCCGTTGTTGAAGAGCATATTTGTTATGTTGATTGAAGGGGTTAACGAGAGCGACTTCCGACAGTTAGGTCCTTTTCTCTCGATTTCTATGACATGTCCGCGAATAGGTCGGACCAACGTAGACTGACTTGATAAAGACCTAGTACTCCGTATATGGGCCGATAGGGACAACAACGTGTCAAGATATGCATTGGTAGCATGCACGACTTTAGAGGTTCTAATGACACCTTTAGTCGTCGTGACCTTATGTAGGTAAGAGCTCTTCTTCGGAAGGATTCGGTTAGTTTTGGAATCCAAGCATTCGAATTCACCGTCTGAGTCACTGGAAGAACTGAAAGGAGCGTTGTTATTCGTCACAGAGAGGACTTTTGTGTGAGTATGCAGCTCTAGTCCATGAAGCAAGCATTTTTCCAGCAGGCCAGATACCAACTTCGTAGGAGAGACTGACGACGCAGGTGAAGATAAAGCACCATAGCATGCCTGGATACCGGTGACCTAGACTGTTAGTGTCGTTTGAGTGGTGCTCAATTGCTAGTTACCTACCCGAACAGCCATATCCTTTTTATACACTTTAACATCATCAACAGCACCGCCAATCTTTTGCATGGTAACTAATTCTGATACTGCCGCGTCAAACTCTTGCTTGCTCGAGAAAACTGTCCATAACTGCCCGTCCTCCTGTATTTCGCAATCGATACCTTCCTCTTTGGAAACCCGCTTGACAGACTCAAAGTTCGCTCGTTCAAACTTGTTCATAGCAATTGCTTCTTGACTGCCGTATTTTTCGCTTAATTTTGAAGCATAAGTGTAAAGGTCTGGGCTCAAGTGGCCGCCATTACGACCCGTCGCACCTATTCCCTGAATTAGATGGAGTTCCGCTGCTCATAAAGTAAGCAATTCCTTACCGTTACACACATCCCCAGCCTCGAGTAAAACAACTCTCAGGCCCGAATATACCTTCAGCAAGTGGTAAGCGACACTGACACCACTGAAACCTGCACCCACTATTACCACGTCGGCAGCCGTGGGTAAAGACGAGGAGGTACAGAATGTCGCAAATCTTGACGGAGGATCCTGCCAAGACGATACCCTCGAGGCAGACGGTCTAAGTGCATCTTCGCTAGCCATTGCCAGCGTTTTTGAAGTTGTACAGCACCAGAAAAGTTTCAAATGACTATGGTCGTCCTCGAGGTCGATAAGAGATGTCCGTAATCGCGCTCACCGGGGCCGCCTTTGGAAAAAGTAAATAGTCTTTCCCCGGGTACCAACCCCTGTCTTCTCTATTTTATCTCCAATAAATACCCTAACCGCGAAAATTTTCCTAATAAAAAAACAACTCCCAACGAGATCCATGAAGATGTTGGTTAGGCTATAGGAAAAAAGTATTTGAAGAACAGAGAGGACGAAAACAATTTGTAATATCGTGCCTGTTAAAAATGGCAGACTCAGAAAACACGCTTGATGGTGCAGCTAATAGTAAAGTGGCTGCTACTTTGGTTGACGATTCAGTGTCATTCAAGTCAATGAACCTGGATCAAAGGCTCTTGCAGGCCATTTCACGGCATGGCTTTTCAGAGCCAACGCTTGTACAGGCGAAGGCTATTCCTTTGGCGCTTGAAGGAAAAGATGTTCTCGCCAGAGCTCGGACTGGGTCTGGCAAGACTCTAGCTTACATCATTCCTGTCTTGCAACGAATTCTCAGTTTGAAAGAGGTACAGTGATTGGGAGATTTCACAGCCATTGCTGCGCGACTATTTGGCTGACATCGTATAGCATAATTCGCACGAGCAGTCAGTGAAGGCAATAGTACTAGTACCCACGCGGGAACTTGCCGCTCAATGCTTAAAAGTTATCAACCAGCTTTCGGTATTTTGTGGAAATGTGGTTCGGGCAGTCAATATAGCCCAGAATGTCTCAGATCAAGTACAGCATGCAATGCTCTCAGAGATGCCCGACATTGTTGTTGGTACGCCATCTAGAATTTTGTCTCGCATAAATAGTGCAAATCTCTTTGTATCTGAAATTACAAATCTTGTGATTGACGAGGCAGATCTAATCATGTCTTATGGGTATGAGGATGACTTGAAGAGCATTCAAAAAAAGGTCCCCAAATCTTTGCAAGTGTCACTGATGAGCGCTACGCTGAGTTCCGATGTTGATGAACTCAAAGCCCTGTTTTGCACAAATCCTGCAGTCCTAACGTTGAAAGAAGACGATGGTGAAGAGTCCTCGAAGGAGTCAGTGGTGCAATATATGGTCCGGTGTAGCGAATTTGACAAGTATTTGCTAGCATATGTGATTTTCAAGCTGAATCTCATCAAAGGCAAAACACTTCTATTTGTGAATGACGTTGATCGGTGTTATCGGTTGAAGCTGTTTTTAGAGCAGTTTGGAATCAGAGCTGTGGTCTTGAACTCTGACCTGCCTGTCAATTCAAGGTTGCACGTGGTTGAACAGTTCAACCGCAACATATACAGTCTTTTAATTGCTACCGATGAAGCAGATCAGATCGCGCCTGAAGAAAGTGAAGTCAAAACTGAAACAAAGCAGAGTTCAAAGAAGCGGAAGTCTCGCGACCTTGAGTATGGTGTGTCAAGAGGTATCGATTTTCAGAATGTGGCTTGTGTCTTAAACTTCGATTTGCCACGAACCTCAAAATCATATGTTCACAGAATCGGTAGAACAGGGCGTGCAGGGAACAGCGGTATGGCGTTATCGTTTGTTGTGCCCAAGGAAGACTGGGGTAAGCACAGAGCCTCGTCGCTTGAAACTTCAAAGAACGATGAGAAAGTTATGATCAAGATTCGAAGAGATCAAACGAAAAATCATGGAGGGGCAGAAATCAAACCGTATGCGTTTGATATGAAGCAAGTGAACTCGTTCAGATATAGAACTGAAGACGCATTCCGCGCTGTAACAAAAACAGCTGTACGTGAAGCTAGGGCAAAAGAGCTCAAGCAAGAGATTCTCTCTAGCGAAAAACTCAAAGCTCATTTTGAAGAAAACCCCGATGAGCTTGAGCAATTACGGCATGATCGCGAGCTACACTCTGTTCGCGTCCAGCACCACTTGAAGCATGTGCCGGACTATCTCCTACCGGAGACTGGCCGGACTGGACTCGTTAAAGATCTCGGTTTCGTGGGTATAAAGAAGGATTCTCAGAACCGTATTCGTAAGGCAAGACAGCTGCATAAATCGCGAGGCAAGCCCAAGCGAACTGATCCATTGAAGACATTCAAAGGGCGAAAAATTGCGAAGTAGTTGCATAGTACCAGTCTACGTGTTGATATATTTGATTGTAGTTTTATTTCTTGGATTAAAATTACATAGTATACAATATGGGTGACAGAATAGATGAGTACTTAACCGGATAGTCCCTTCTTCTCAGATTCAAGATACCTTATCCGATCTTGCATTTTTTTGATATTCTGATGAACAATCTGATTGGCTGCATTTAACCGGTCTAGTTCCTCGTTTTCTGATTGAATGCCTTAGGATAAGTTAGTAAAAGCGCCAACCGTGAGTAAATTAAATTGAAGACTAACTATATGGAATGCGGGCGCTCTTTTGAGATGGCAATATAGCTCCAGGTTTCCTAGTTAATATATCGAACAAAGCCTCTGTCGGTTCATTAAACACCTAAGCTGTTAGCATTTTTGCACTAATCCGACCATAGGTAGCTGTGACCCACGAATTCGTCGTATTGTAAACTGGTCACGGTAGCACCATCAGCTTTTTGCTGTTCGGCTTCTGGACCGTATGGATGAAGCTTGAGATGGTGGTACATCACCACATTCTTCTCACCCGCCTCAGTAACAAAGTATACACGTATGGCAATTTCGAATTCACCCCAACCAGTCTCCGTAACTTCAAATGGTGGTTCCTCGATGGCTACAAATTAGCATAACTAAGTCCTCCTCGCCTGGATCACATTACCTACAGCGAGTAGAGTTCGGATACGTTTCGTGCAGTTTAAACACAACTCGCTTTATAAAACTTGACAAATCTTCACCATCTGAACCTCTTATGAAGACTGTCCAGGAGTGTGTATGATCTGGGGGCATATCGGGACTCTTGTTCTCGCCCAAGGGGACGGCAATGTTGCCAAAGATGAAGGGCCGAGCAATCTGCACGTTCTAGAATGAATTAGTGAAATTGCTCCTAGTAAATTTCGACATCTGCATACTTTGATTCTCTTGCCAGCCATGGTCGTGATTAGTATATAAGTCTGATCTAGGTATATTGTTTACAGCTTTACAGAGCCCTGGGATTTAGGAGTAGCCCAGGAGGCTATGAGTCTGAGAGTTGGGAGAGAACTTGATCTGCTAACCCAGCACCTGCTACAAAGCTAGTGGAGACTGCAGTGTATTCAACTTTTGCACGGTAGAAGTCTCTGTCTCATGACTAGGTGATCTCAAAACAGCATCATAGTACATAAAGAGGCTCATAATGTCAGATGCTCAAATACGTGAAAAAGTGTACGAGAAACTTGTTGAATCAGGCGAATACGAACGGTGTGTGTATCACATGAACCAGCTCAGTGCTCGAGCACTTAGAATTTTCCGAAAGCATAGCAGGTTTTCTAATTGACTAGAATATCTGGCATTCTAAGACAAAAACTGATAGAATCGGGATGGTACGATAAAGTCAACCAACTAGCAAGCGGTACGCATATGATTCTCATCGGCTCTATGTAATCAGTTGCTAATAACAGAGACTCTTCGAAATCAGGATATGCCGACGTTTGAAAAATTGGTAAACGATGTTGAACCGAAGTCACTTGGTAAGCTTTCTTAATTGGAGAATTTTTCATACCGGTATCTGGCTTAATAGCTGACGTTCATATCTATAGCTATGGTGCCTGAAGATGTCAAAATCGAGATTCTGACAATGATCAAAACTTTCTTGGAGACAGTGGTAGAACACGCCTAATTGCATCATTTTTTGTGAATCATATTTGAGGTATAGCTGGAGTTTAATTTATGAGTGATTATGTCCATCTTTGTTTCCAAACTCAAGCATCCCTCCGAACAATGGTGAGACAATTTTTCAGGACTGTTCATACTACATTTCGTGCCCCGTAGTAAAAACTAATGCACAATTATGATATCAATTACTTGAATACTATTGACAGATATATTACAGTACTTGTACACAAAATGCTACTTAGTCATTCATTAACTGAGAAAGCTGTAGCTCAAAATCCTGCCACACTTTCAAGATCTCGACCATATAAGTATCAGGGCAAACATCGATTGCCAGTGAGAGCAGCCGCATCTGCATTTGAAGGCTCTTCACTTTGTTGTTGATCAGCATTCTGGCCATGGGCGACTGTCCTTCGATCCGAGGGGAAGGCGTAGGCGGTGAATTGGGTGAAACATAGCGTCCAGTGGCATAGAAAACTTGCCAGACCAAGTCCTTGTCAATGATCGCAATTGCATCAGCATTTACCCAAAGTCTGTTCATGCAGTAATCAAACGCAACCCCGAAATCATCGGCAGCCAGTGCAGCGTAAACGCACATCCGGATCACACTGTAGTCAATGCCGATCATGTCACCAGTTGGCTTGCCCAAACCAATATGCAAATTTTTTGTAATTGTGATAAGACTGTCAGGTTCTTTGTATGCTTTTCCATTTGTTTGCAGTAGCAATGACATGATATTCTCCGGATCATTTTGATTTTTTACTTGAAGGGGAGTAAGAGGTGTTCCCTGAACAAGAGTAAGAGAGTATTGCGACAACGCATGCGTTCCTTTAAGCAGGAGATCTGCCTTTATAAGTTCGTCGCTTGTAGTTAAAGAAGGGTATACGAGGGAGAGTCTGTTAATTAGCGTCTGTATCGTATTTTACATACCGCTGGTTAGACTTACATCTGGGAGGCAGTTTTCAGACTACCTCTTGTTGCATTGCAATTCGATGCATTGTCAAAATGTTCGTTGAAGCTTTTCAAAATATACTTCTCAAGCGAGGAGATCTCAAGTGGCCGTTGTAAAGGGTCGACGTATATCTCGCGTACAAGCGCTATTCGACCGAAATCCAGCAGTGCAGACGCGAATAGACTTTCTATTGTCTCATCAGTCAGCCTCCCTAGCACTTTCGACTTGTTCTTGAGCCATCTAGCACTGCTTCGCAAAGCTCTCCAGTTGCTGTCGTCTCTGTACGCATACTCTTTAGACGATCCTCTCACAATATTTGATAAAAATTTCTCTTGATCTTGAGCCGATCCATAAAATCGCATGCGGGCAACCAGCTTCTGGGGTGTGGAAACATATGTGGATATGGCAGATGCCGAAGTAGTAAGCTGATCAAGCAGTTGTATAGCATCACTACTCGGTCTGACCAACGGACTGGTTAAAAATGAAAACATCTGCGATTCAGGAAAAGTTTCCAGAAGTTTGTCTATCGACTCGCCGTCGGGGGTCGTAGAGTGGCCAAGACCATCAAGAAGTGTTGTCGCACGCTTCTGTAGAATGCGAGTCAACTCAAAAATATCTGTTAGTGCCTCAGATGGAGTATAACATATTGTGATGATACATGATACGTAAGACGATATCAAAGACGTATCTGATGGCTGCCATGATCTGACTAACTCGCAAACCAGCTTGAATTGATCTACTGCAGTCGATATCAAGTATTGAAAGAATGCAATCCATGGACTTTCATGCGGGCTCTCCGAAATCGTAGTGATATACTCTAAAAATGGCTGTATCATAGTTTTAACGTCACGCAGAATAGTTCGCGGTGTTGAATTTTTCAAAAAGAGATTCACAGCTTGGAGAGTGTTCAAGTCGTTCAAGTCTTTGAGCCGGACAAGCACGCCGTCATTTCGATCCGAGTAGAGGTCTGTTAGTTGGCGTACGGGATAGACAACACCTCTGCGCCATTGTTGAATCGCCATTGGCATATCGTCACCTGAAACGAGCTCATCAATTAAACTCAGGAGTCTTAAATTCTCGTCCAACAATTCCGCTCGAGCAAATATCCAGGACGAATATGTGCCCTCTTCATTTTTCTCGTCGATTGAAAACACGTTTTGATTAGCATTTGTCGTCAGAAGCAAGCTGGCAATTACGTCTTGTGCCTCTGTCTCCCCTAGTGTGTCCACGAACTCGTAGTCTTCGCCAAGTACAGGCGTCGAATCTGAAGGCCGAAGTCTGTTGTACGCTAGGTCAGAAACCAGACTCAAATAACTAGCAGGCGAAGCTGTTTCTGGCAGGAACCTCAATAATATTTGAAGGGCAAATTCGCGATCGCTGTTCCAGCCTGGACTTCGGATCAGATCAGCAAGCGTACTGATGTCTGCCCGAGAAGCAAGCAGAATCGCCCGGAGAACAGTCTTCAGTTCTGGTTTGGCCATTTCCGGACAGGTTTTTACCTTCCACTATCTGACCAATTCTATTGTGCGTTGTCGAGCTAAGCCTACAAATCTGTCCTGTTTACTAACAATATATCCAACGAATGCTCTCGGCTGTCTTTAACTGGTGCGGCGTCTCACCCACTGACGCTATGTGCAGTTTCTGTCCCGGAGAAACTCACCCCGCTTGTGGTGTAATTTTGGTTTTCTTTTTTCTTTTTTTATTTTTCTTTTTATAATGATAGATGCTTTCGTTGATTAATGTACAGTTAAAACTTCACATGATCTAGTATTCGGTCACGCTCGGGCGCCGTGTAAATCCACCATGGCTGGCTGGTATGGCTCGCTTCTTCTGCGCCCATGATAGTGTCTGATCAACAATCTGCAGCACTTCAAGCCTTCCTTGCAAGTCCGCAACACCTGATTCAACAAGTTCAGACATCTTATTGACGGACTCAGGCTGTATCGACACCATTCCGCATGCATCGACGTAGCAGGGAAGAATGTTCCAAGTCTCAAACATCTGATCCTCTTGCTGCTTCTGCATGTTAACCAGTAGAAGCTCAACGTTCTCCTGCAACTCCACCGCAGATTGTTCTGAGCGAAGTGCAGCTACAATGTCTGAATAAGAAAAGTCGCGGATAAATCTTGTTATGGCGAGAGACGCAATTTCTGATTGCTCTGCTTTGAGCGCTTTGTCGACAACAGAGACAAGAGATTTGGCTGGCACCGATGACAAGTACCGCAATGCATGAGATGCTAACAGAGGCTGCTCCAACAGTGCTTCAACTAAACCTGGCCACATATCCGTAGGAAAAAGAGGATGGCTCAAAATATATAGTATCGTTTTGATTGGAACGAACGAGCCCAGTTTGGTGAGACCATCGGAGAGATCAAATATGCATTTTGTGATGGCGGTAATGAGGCTTGGATCGACACGCCTGGCTCTGGACGCACTATATACAGTAGGCCTTGGTTTTTGTTCATTCTTGACCTCAGATTTGTTCACCTTGCCTTTCTTTGGAATCGATGTGACCTTCGTGGACTCGACTTCAACCCAGTCTTTCCCAGTCAGGTATGGTATCACCCGAGAATCCCAAGCATCCACATCACCACGTTCTTTGAGTAGCTGTAGTTGGGATACTATTTGATCAAACTCCAGTCTTGCTGACTCTAACTTACTCTTGGAGTCAGAGAGATACTTCCGAGAAGAATAGTGGTCTTTGAATAGAATACTGGCAAGCATAGTTGGCGACGTTTTTGACTGCGGCATGCCCATAACTTTGCCTGTAACACACTCCAAAAGTTTCCCGGAGCTGACATTGAATCCAATCACTTGGACATTCCCTAAAGAGGTAATGCCAACAGCAAAGTTCTTGCCGATATGCTTGACAAGTGAGAATCCGGTTTGTGCTCCAACATCCAAGGAGGCCAGGAGGCTCTTGTATTGCCAATTCACTAGATTAACCGAAGATCCTGACGAGACTAGAACAGTCGTCTTGCTGACAGGAAGAAATGTAAAAGATCTGTTTTGTTTGGACGTCTCAATCAATTCTGACAGATCCAATATGACTTTTGTCATGGTCGCGAGCGTGAGAATTTCAATAGCCGTGTTTTCCATTGATCGGAACAAAATTCCCGATTCATGGTAATGCAATTGTTCCTGCAAAATTAAAAAATATTCATGTGAATAAAATCTTGAGAATCACACTACGACTTACATTTTTATCTTTTCGAGCAACAACCTCCCATTTGGAGTCTTGTACAGCACCGGTCGCTGTGAGTACAGTTCTTCGAATGTCAAGCACTGCTTCACCGCCGCGTGAAACAAGCAGAACGGAATACTCGCCAGCCTTGGACTTCATAAAATGACAATACTGTATCTCAAAATTGGACTCGTACATCGATAACGACCATTTTTCAACAAATTTCTCAGTCTGTTGTTCTTCAACCGTCTGCCATTCGAGGGCATACGCAGCAATGCGTCCAGTCTTGAAAACAACCACAAGCAAGCGTTCATTATCAGACGAGAGGACAGTCAATCCGAAGACACCCTCATTCACCTCATGCTCCACTGTAGTTCCATTTTCCCGTATTAATCTGATGGACGCGTTTCTGTTCCGCTCGCAAATAGCCGCGTAAGCAGCGAGCACATCTTCTGACCCTGTTCCACCAACAACCGCAACAGGACACAAAAACTCGGACAGGGGCGAAACGGCAATTGAGAGCTTTAATCGCGGTGCTGAGCGAAGTGAGTACCTGTAAACACCAGCCGTAGCAATCGCTAGATCCAAAGTCGTCGATTTCGGAGCAGATATATGAACTTTTGATGTCCCTGACACCAATGGCGGTGTCGGTGGAAGTTTGTGTACTGTGAATGGAGCACTTATCGAGGACATTTTAAAACATGTACAAAGTATCCAAATACACAAGCAATAGAAGTGCTAGAGTTTGATCAAATAAAGGCTGGTATGGCACATCTATGTCGTTTTTGAAAAATTTACGTTGCTCAGAAATTTTCTTTTCCTCCCAACTTTGTCGATGGGCGAGCTATTGCTCCCATCTATGACAGCTCGCGTTGTCACGAGACACGACGATGTCTAACAAAAATTGGGCTTACCAAAAGATTGAAGATATTTAAATTCATTGTACCCAGAACCGGGTATACTAAATAAAAAACACTAAAAAAGCAAAGCGGTTAAAAAAAACCTTATAGTCCGCTCGTTGATGCTCTACGTAGCAGGCCGAATCGAACACCGCATCAGAAAGCGCGTCAAGGCGTCCAACAAAATATCCACAGTTCTGACCACAAAAAGCACAAATTTCCAGCTAGTGCTGTATTTGAACCCAGTCTTGGAACCGTAGACTAATCAACCAAAATAAAAACGCCCCGGTCCGTACCACCCACACAATCCTGATCGCCGTTCCTGAACCAAAGCAAAACAAAAGATAACCGTATAGCAAAAACAGAGGCAGATTCAAAACAAAGCAAAAACTCACAAATAGGTCACTTTATAGCACAACCCAATCACCAGACTTTGATTCATCCGCTTGGGCGGCCTGGCCGGTGGTCGTAAACGAACCTGGTAATTTAACGCTGAGTAAAGGTGCAGCCAAAGACTCCTTATCATCGAGCTTATCGGTTCTAAAGGTCTCATTTTTTTCTGTATATGACAAGACTTCAGCCTTTACTGAAGAAGAAGAAGAAGAAGAAGAAGAACTCCACCTAGCCAGTGCTCTATGAACGAACGACACGGCAATAGCGGGATCAACCGATGCAGGCGGTTCAGCCAACGGAGTGTGCACCTCAGTCGTGTCCTCATTGGCAATGAAACCAGTATAGCCACTTACTCCGGCAACACCAGCCATAGTAGAGACCAGCCCATTACCGGCCTCCCAGAGCTTGGTAAACGCACGGTAGCGCAGCGTGCGGTCCTCCGCTGACACAGAGGCCGGGTCCCCAACAGCTTCGTCCGAATTAGCTTCGGACGCGGCACTCTTAGCTCCGTCAGCCATCAGACTTGAATCAGCACTGAAAAAAGCACTCTTTGCCGAATTCTTGATGGAAACGATCACCAGTGTCAGGGCCTGTGAGCAATTCGCCTTAATATATTCGTAAGATACCTTGCAGAGAGTTTCAATCTCTTGTTCATGTGACATAATAGTGGGCTCAATGTATGTGTAGTAAATATATGGACATCCCTAAAACATTACACTGTTAGTATTGCAAAGAGTACGTAAAGAACCGGAGCGTAAGCTAGTAAATACAGACCTGTGACTGAGGAGCGGCAAGCCACACAAAGAATCCCAGCTTAAAAAGCTTGTACAAAGGGAGCCTGTCATAGCTATTAGAGCTTCATTTCCACAGATCAAAAATTCGGACAGCTGAGCATACCATGTTACCAAGAATCCGATCCACGCTTCCGCACAAGAGAACACGGCGAACACAACCCAGTACATCAACCACGGTCCGAGACTCGCGGAATCGTTAGATTTGATAGACTTATACGACGCATACGTAGGGTATACAAGCGACCAGATTGAGCTGTAAAATCGAGCATTAGTAGCGTTTCCCACTTCGGCGATTAAGCTGACGTGATTGACAAAACACTTACATCAGAAGGTTCAACAGGAAATCAAACATCGTTTCTGATCGTTCTCCAATCCGTCCGACAGTAAGCTAGCGCAGTTTAAGTTCCTGTTCCGCAATAATAGACAAGACACAGATAGTCTGACTGGTGGAGAAGTGAATCAGGGAATGGATACAGCATGGCGGTCGTAACGACCATGGGGAACGACGCACCGGGCCGGGGGTCCTTGGGACCGATGCTCTGCCAAACTCCCAACCGTTCTCGTTGTGCAGGCGATGTTGACGCGTTTATGCTGCCTCCAGCGCGTATACGATGAGCAATGAATGGAGAGCTTGGTTTCTTTTTCATTACTTTGTAATTTACCCAAAAACAGACATTAAATTGCTACGTAGCTTGGCAATCAGAATGACGCGACCTTGAAGGGATACTCCCATGCTTCGTCCTTTCTTCTCCACATCTTTCGCTTCTTCTTGGTCACGACATGTTCAACAAACTGTTCCATGCAATGCTCCTTTTTGAATTTGCGAATGAACGTAGGATCCCACAGCTCGGAAGCAATCCCAAGATCTTTGCAACACCTCATGAGGGCATTTGACTTGCATCCTTCCGTGGCAGTGACTATGCCAGCAGGGTTAAAATAGTCTTGTTCTCCCCGAGCAATGCTTATTAGTCTATACCTCGATTAGAATACTGAGCTTCGAACATGCAAACCTGCGAACCTACCGCCCATGGCAGATTAAGCCATACTCTCTTGAGACTGATTTAGCAGTAACCACGGTCTCTCCTCGAGGAGCTAGGCCCCATCCGCCAGGACCAAACGCCTTATTGAGGATTCGACGATATTTGATCTCGGGCAGATACAGTATCCCGTCTAATAGTTAATATGTGCTTTCAAATAAGTCCCAAGAGCTGTTGTGAACTAACCTGGCTTGATTTCAACGTCGTTAGTCTCGATATCTTTAAGCAAAACCTCTGCAACGCTGGATGGAAAAGGCTCCGCTCCGAGTCCAAAAAACGACTGATTCCAGTCAATTGGCTGACTGTCATTCGACTCCGGTTGAGGAACGGTATCGTCGAATTTGATAGGTGTACTCAATGGATTAACATCTGCAATCTCACCTGCAGCATCAGTAGTAGTACCACCCACAGTAGCACGAGCAGACGTTGACGGCTGATCAAAAAACTCTTGAAGGTTCTCCAATCTCGGTTTAGTAGATGATAGCGATCGAAGTCCCGTTGCGTACACAGTTGGCCTGATAACAGGGCTTAGTCGGCCACACAGCGGTTGTAGCACTCGCAGTGCGTTTATCATGAGAGCTCTTGACATCTTTGCCGGTTGTCCCGAGCTACTACAGGTCTGTAAAGCTCGGAATGCTAATAGTCTCTAGATGGCAAACGCGCACAGGACGCGAACCCGGAGATCTTTCTGCGCGATCTCAACAGCACGTGATCATGCTCACGACCGTTGATTCATTTCTCTAATCTGACTCTACTACAGAGCGGTTTAAAATAAATAAGTAGAAGCAGGCTGAATTAAAAACCTATATAGCTACAATGACAACACAAATGCAGATTTAATGTATGTGAAACCCAGGATTAGTCGACCTCTTCTCCGCCCTCAAGCGTCAAATCGTCCAGCTCGTCCAGAAGCTCGTCCAATCCAACTTCTGGCAGCGATTCATCGTCATTATCATCATCGTCTTCGTCTTCGTCCATTGCGTTATCCGACTCGACCTCGTTGTGGTCTTCAGTTGGTACTTCTTCTTCGATTCCGTCCATTCTTGTTGGTCTCGAAGCACGCTGTGCAGGCACAACTTGAGAATTGGGCTGCTTGTAGAGATTAATCGTGCCTCTCAGCTCAGGATCTTCTTCAAGCTCTTGCAAAAACAGCTCGTAGTCACGCTCAACCTTATCAGCTTCAAGCTGTCGTTGCTTGGATGACAACGCACTGCCAGAGTCTTCCATCTCGTTGTACTCCTTGGCCATACGACGTAAACGCCACTGGCGACCACGATTGCGGCGCTTGCGCGGGTACGATTTCTTAACCAGAACCACATCTGGAACATTTCGCTGATCCAAAGTATCCCAAAGTTCATGGTTAAAATTGACATTAGATAAGAAGTATCCAAGTACAGTATCACCCGGGTGAAGGATACCACCGAGATGGGTTCTTACATAGTACGTCGTGTCATTACGGCCCATATCGGCCGATCTTGCAACAGTAACATCGGCCAAAGCCAGCTTGCCTTTTTCAAAGCCAGTGTGCTCGACATCGAGAACAATGAACTCCGTAAATGATGTAGAGTTGGCCAGTGACACGAAAGGCTGTCGCCAGTAGATAGGCGAAGGAAGATCCATGGTGTCCAAAGTAATTGGATCCAACAAATGAACAGTGTTTCCAACACGGCTGCAGATAGTGACCTGAGAAATATTTCCGTATTGCCTAGCGACTTTCTTCGGCAAACAGACCAAGTCATCTTTACATATAGGGACAATTTCGACAGAAAACGTAAACTTGTAGCTTCTCACGCTAGTATGTGTATCCATAGAAATCAACTCTTCGGATTTCTTCATGCGAATGGGCGCAACAGCACCCAAAAAGTCAAGCATTTTGACAGCGTTATTCTTCTGACTGTAAAAGAAATCGAGACCGTCTTTCGTCTCCTGAATGGATATGGTATCACGATGAGCATTATGCTTCAAGATCAACTGCTCTAGGTAAAAAAATGTTCGCTTATGAGGGACCTTCTGTCGGATCTGAACGGTAGCTCTCCATGTGTTGGCCGTAAAGGACTTTGCACAGTCGGGACACTGGGTGGCCACAACCACATATTCAACCTCGAATGACTGCTGAATGATGGTACCGCCGAAAGCCTCGCCTTGAACTGTAAGTTTGACTTTGACTCTACGCGAATGAGGTTCAGTCCAAATGAAAGAGGCATCGACCAAACGCACTTTTCCCAAGCCTTTGAGTCTCTTCAAGCACAGAGCGAGCAACTCTCTGCTTTCGAGCTGGGCGGGTACCCAAGCGCTCGGAGGTCGCAACCACCGCTCGCAGTTCCGGCAAAAATTTAAAGAGCTTTCTCTCTGAATACCTTCTGTAATATCGGCTGAAAGTTTGATACAATCGTAGCACATGGACATGCCCTTGGTTCCGTCAATGGGCACACCACAGTTGCAGCAGAGCACAGTTGCCTGCTGAGGTGCATCAAGATTCTGCAGCGGAACGCCACCTCCGTTTATGGCGGCAGTTGCGTTCGACAGCCCAGCAAAGGCTGAGATATGTGACATGTTGTACAATAAAACAGTCCAATAAAGTGTTACCTGGAAACTGCAGGCAAAAACCGGCTTTGGAAATCGTCGTGCAAGTTTTTGTAAGCCAGTTTTTTTTTTTTTTGGCCCTGAAATCTTTTACTCGCCGTTGGGAGTTTTCTCTAAGTTATTATGTCATACGAAAGGGCGTGGGTGTATATGGTCACGTGAGTATCTCTGCTGGTGACTTGCTCGGCCATCTCTAGTCACATGATTGCCAACTATACAAATCCGGCCTGGCTTGGCAGACTTTACAATCATGGGTATGAAAAAGCTTTAGAGGCATTTAGGCCCGTAGTTAAAGTTGCGTCTCACTCGGCCCTGGAGCATACGTGTTGTTGCTGGCTCGAGTCTAGCCATTCTCCGCTGATCTCGTTTGTTAAGCCAGTCTAAAAAGATCGCTACACGCTTGCCGCGTCAACCCAGTTAGGCCATATCTACCATATACTGTTTGCAGCGCTCAATTTTGCTTTAACAGAGTAAACCTGTCTGAATAGCTTTGAACGCACCCGTGCGCGACCTACGCTGTCATCACGTCGAGGCGCAGTTGGGAGAAATCTCGAGGCGCAGACTTTACTGCCCATCGGGACTGACCGGCAAGACAAAAGGGACTCCCACCTCTGCATTCAAGCATATAAAACGACTCGGTTTACTATTGGATCTGTCCGGTCGATACACAGAGATTTTAAGCATGGAACAACGACCGAGTATACTGGATAGACGCCAGAGCACGTCAAGAATGCACATCGACTTACCCCCGCTGGAGACCTCAAACGTGGACGTCTCGAATACGCTGGTGATCACTGGACTGCATGATCCCAGCGACTTTGATCCGGAAGTAATTTCGGCTTTATACAAGTGCGTGTTCGATATATCGGCCGGAGGTCTGGTGCATTGGGGTCTTTTACCAAGCTTTGGACGGATTGTGGCAATCACAACTACACCGGAGCAAGCTCTCCAAGTACGCATCAAATTGGACGGGGCGGGCTATAATAAACAGTCTCGGCTGCGCATATATTTTGGAGAGTACACAAGTCTAGAGACATTGCGCTCTTCGAGAGAGACACACCTGAAGCTGCCCGACCCGGGAAAGCTGTTCTTGATCTCGCCTCCTCCATCTCCACCAGTCGGCTGGGAATCTTCTGTCGAGGCGCCACCAAATCCCGACAGTGGTGTTGCACCTGACCAGCTGGCCGAAGCGCTAAAACGACTTGATACGTCTTCATACGAACAAGAATCTGAGGATTTGAACATCAGAAGCGGTACTCTCCATGATGTTGGCCTTGAAGGCGCATCAGTTTCTCCTGATATCGTGATAATTCCACCAAATGAAAATGACTACACGCCAGGTATTGTCGTTTCAGATCACTCGACACCTGCCGTAGATGATCATATGGCTATGTCATGGCGAAAAATAGATAGTTTCAGGACTGCTTTACCTCCGCTACCATAGACTCCAGCTTTTAAGCAGTCGAGTCGTATTTCGAGAGGTGATCAGGCGTTGGTTAGGACTAAGATGGTCCGTGGTTTACCGTGGTTTATAAGAATAGTGAGATCATTGTCTGGGTTAAAAATTTTTATAATGAAGACAGTTTTTTCTGTTAGAACTACCTATTCGGCATAATGTAATCCTATAAACTTTTGTTAATGGACGACCGATTCAGAGCTTCGATGAGCTCTGGTCGGTTGACAATGCCACCGCAAGCTTCCTTGTAAGATATCTATAATGTCAACAGCATGCTTATAAGCTAGTAAGAAATTGCAAGCTCACCCATTTCCGTATCCTCTTGTCGCCTTCAGGCCATTTGTCGTGCTCTTTCTCTACCACCATTTCAAAGAAATGGTACTGCGCTCTCGGGGGCTGGTTACCGGATATGCTCTTATCAAAGGTTTCTAACGGCCGAAGATCATCGATTGTGCCTAGCGAAGCTGTGAGCGTGCCGGTAACACCAGCTTCCTCCCAGGCTTCCCGCATTGCAGCATCATTTGGTGTCGGCTCATCTGTCTCGTAGCCGCCTTTGGGAAGCACAAACTTGTCCTGCCGCTGTGTGGATGATACCACAAGGACTTTGCTCTTGTCAGTGCTTAAAGCTACTACTCCTGCAACAAGACGAGCACCTAGTTCTGTGTAACCTGAAGATGGTTATCAGCACCATAATCTCGCAACCGTCGTCGCCCAGGCCAACTTCTCTCCCCGTATTCGATGGCCTGATGAGACGCTTTACATACGCTGCTTCTCCCGTCCTTCGCGAGCTGTCATCGGTCGAACGTTCTCCATGGCTGCGGTAATCGCCGGCTGTGCTCTTACGTTACAGAGCAGCTATAAACGGCACGGTCGGATGTGTCCGGCAGGCCTCTTCGCTTGATGACGACTTCAATCCACCGAGCTCCCCCATTAACTCTTCTTCCAGGCTTGACGTTCGCATAGTCTAATCCGCAGAACAGTAGCTACCAAGGCCTCGGAATTTTTTTGCCTGTTCAAAAGCCCTATAGGTGTTAATTTGTTTTAGTAGTATTTTATTGGACGGAAACTACGTCACCACCAAACGCTGCGTTACCCGCTTTTGAAGTGTCGGACCACTCACGGGGCAGGTTTTGGACGACGGCAGACCGCTCTCGGGAAAAAACATCACGGAGCGTGAATTCTGCTTGGCTAGGAGCTCGTGCTTTTCGATTCAGTCTCAGCCTACATCGATCGAATCACAATCAATATTCAACAGACTCAAACATGTCCGAGGAAGCCGCTTCGCCTGTTGCTGTTGCTCCCGCCGCTGAGCCCGCGCCTGTTGTGCCTCCCTCCGATGTCGAACTCGAGTGCGAGCCGTTCGTCAAGAACGGCAAGCACATTGGTGTGCCCTTCGATTCGCAGAAGTGGGTCAAATCGCTGCCAGCTGAGGCCCAGCCTGTTGCTCTCAAGAAGCTTATCAGCGAAGCCGTGCCGGTAACTTACAAGTTCTGGGATGAGCCCGGTGAGAAGTTCAAGCTGTCTACACCTACTTCACCTTTGAAATACGACCCCAGGTACGACTCTTATGTTTTCGGTTGCCAGCCTAGCCGCTCTTTAGACCATTGAGCTCAATTGCTATGGCGACTAAGTGTTTGTGTCTCGATTTGTTAGTGTGCTAAAAAAAATTTTAGATTTCCTAATACGAACCAAACTGCTCATTGCTGGCAAAACTATGTGGACTACTTCAGATGCGTCAATGCCAAGGGTGAAGACTTCAAGCCGTGCAGACAATTTAAGATGGGATATGGCATGCTGTGCCCCCAAACCTGGATTGAGAAGTGGGACGAGCAGAGAGGTATGTGTACCGAGTCGGGCGGCCCTTTTCTGTAAGGCCGGAAAATATCATGGGCCTCAAGCTAACGCATTCTAGACAACGGAAACTTTCCAGCTGACCTGTCTTCCTAAATTGCATAAAGTTAAGTGGAATAGTGCCTGTTGAAGTTCAACGTTGGCATTCAAAGTTTGTATTGTTGCTCTATATAGCATTGGAGACAGCTTTTTCGTTGAAGTTTTCATTTGGTGATAGCAGTGGTGTTGGGTCGAATATGGTAGACGGTCTGGTCTGTCTTATTATATAAAGATAGTATCTGGGCATACCTGAGGTGTAATACATGCATCATAATCATACTTCGCTTCGTGCTCTCAGCACTGTCGACGCGACTTTCATAGAAGTCTCTAAGCTCCCGCCTGTCCGTCAAGTAGTAAACCTGGTTAACTTTATAAGTCAATACCTCTGTTATGCATTTCAAATATACACATATTGACGTTTGAAATGCTCGTGCGTGATGTTTATTCTGAGGAAATCAGTGCATATATACAATCCGGGTAAGTATGATGCGCGTCTAACGCGTTGTCCACTATCTTGGTAACGCATAGGAATTCCCCAGTCTCTACGATCTGCAAAGTGCTCATCGTCTGGACTACAACACCATGGACATCCGGAAATTTTTTTCGTCAGACGGTAGTAAATCTACCAAGGTACGATATAGCTACGTCTAGAGGCGGTCACTAATTGCTCACTTCTACGCAGGACAACGTCAAGTCCCAGGAAAACGCGTCTCATCCGCGAAGTTCAGGTAGGATTGCTGTCTTGGCTTTTGGCAAATCGGAATGCAATTGTATTGACATATATGTAGGTAGCTCTGAGCCACTAGAGAGGTAAAATTGCTCATGAAAACAGTCATGTATTTTACGGCTAATCAGATTGCAGTGCACGTAAGCGAAAGCAAGTTGCCAGCGAGCATAATGCTAGCTCTACAAAGAGATCGAAAAAGTCCGAAGCCGAGATGGACGATGTATCAGAGTTTTTTGCCTCTCAGAATGAAATCAAGTCCTCTGCGACTAGAACGAGCGGTTCACAATCAAACAGTGCGTCGGCTACTGCAAAAGCTGCTCCTAAAGCGAAGTCGAGCACCGCTCGAGCTGCATCTAAATCGAAGCCAAAAAAGAAGAATGATGAAGACGATGACTTCGTTATCGAAGAAATAGACTTAGATGACGACGTTGTTGAAGTCGCCCTGAGTCAAGCCGTACCAGTGTCCCATAGAGAGGAAATAGACATAGTGTCACCACCAAAGATGAAGTCCAAAGCAAAACTCAAGTCGCCAACAAAGCCGAAGGCATCTACAGAAATTCCAAAGAAGTCTCAATCTCCCGTTAAACGACAGGTACCAGAAATCTCAGTTGAGGAAAAGCCACCCGCTAAAAAGTTTGTTTATATCAGTACTTTCATTATAGGAAGAGGTTAACATGTTAGGGCTGCTTACCATGCTTTCATTTCTCGTCCAGCGCAACCTCCACCCGGCCAGGTTGAGCTCCCTAGAGGTGCCGAAAACTGTCTGGCTGGGTTAAGCTTTGTTTTCACTGGTGTGTTACCTACCTTGGGCCGAGACGAAGGTAAAACATTAGTTGAACAATATGGCGGTAAGGTTCAAACGGCGCCATCATCCAAGACGAGCTATGTCGTGCTTGGTGAAGACGCTGGCCCGAAGAAGCTTGAGGTTATAAAGAAGCACAAATTGCAAACTCTGACCCAAGACGGCTTGTTCGGTTTGATAACGTCACTTCCCGCTAACGGCGGTGATAGTGATGCTGCTAAAGCTTTTCAAAAGAAGAAAGAGATTGAAGAGAAGATGATGATAGAGCAGTCAAAGACGATAGGAGTGGACCAAAACCCTGATACGAGTCAGCAGAGTAGTAGTACTGACGCTGCCCAGCTGTTGTGGACGGACAAGTATGCTCCTCAGAACTTGAAAGAAATCTGTGGAAATAAGACGAATGTACAGAGGCTACAAGACTGGTTGTCGAAGTGGGATGCTAGCTATAAATCCGGATTTAAGAAGCCCGGACCTGATGGTACAGGACTGTACCGTGCTATCATTATATCTGGCCCGCCTGGAATTGGCAAGACTACATCTGCGCACTTGGTCGCGAAGATGGCTGGTTATGATCTCATTGAAACGAACGCTAGTGACGCTAGAAGCAAAAACATTATTGCTGAAACGTTTGCCGGTGTTCTTGACAACACGTCACTAATGGGGTACATGGCCAAGAAGAATGAAACGGCGACTGCCTCGAAGAAAAAAATTGTGCTAGTCATGGACGAAGTGGATGGAATGTCAGCGGGTGATAGAGGTGGTGTGGTCCAGATGGTCCAGGTTTGCAAGTCCACGCATATACCGATCATTCTCGTCTGCAACGATTACAGCTTGCCCAAGATGCGACCGTTTGATCGAGTCGCCTTCAATATGACATTTAGAAGACCCGACGCAGCCGCAATTAAGTCACGAATTATGTCAATTGCATACCGAGAAGGTTTAAAGATCTCATCACAAGTCGTTGAGCAACTCGTACAGTCAACGCATGCAGATATCCGTCAAATTATTAACTTACTCTCTACTTTCCGATTAAACAATAAGGAGATGACTTATGATGATAGCAAAATGCAAGCTAAAGCATGGGAAAAGCACATTGTTTTGAAACCGTTTGATATTGCTGCTCAATTGCTTGGCGGGCGCATGTTTGCGCCTAACAATAGTTTCTCGTTGACGGAAAAGCTAGAGTTGTATTTCAACGATCATGACTTTACGCCGTTGATGATTCAAGAGAACTACCTTCGTACTAATCCACAGCTGGCTCATGGTGACAAGCTCAAAGCCCTGGATCTTGTAGAGCGTGCAGCTGCATCCATTTCGGATGGCGATCTTTGTGATCGCATGATTCACGGATCTCAGCAACAGTGGAGCTTAATGCCGCTTCATGGTGTTTTGTCATCTGTTCGTCCATCATCATATATTTCTGGTGCTGGCGTAGGCGAGAGATATCAGTTCTCTTCGTGGCTGGGACAGTTCTCAAAAGGTAATAAGCTTATGCGATATTTGCAAGAGATTCAGGCCCATGCACGACTTCGTGTATCGGGAGACCGCCCGGAAATGAGACTGCAGTACTTGCCAGCACTCTACAGTCATCTAATCAAGCCGATTACTACTAAGGGAACCGATGGTTTGGATGAGATGATTGAGTTCATGGACTCGTATTATCTTACCCGAGAGGACTTCGATGCTATTTTGGAACTTGGGGTAGGACCTGGCAATGGTGAACAAGTATGGAAGAATGTCCCGACTGCGACGAAGTCTGCCTTCACTCGGAAGTACAATGGCATGAATCACCCTGTGCCATTTATGAAGGCCAGTGCGATACAAGATCCTCGTAAAGTCAAGAAGGAGATTCCTGATCTTGAAGAAGCGCTGGATGACGTTATGGATGAAGACGATGAACCTGAAGATCAAAACGTTGGGGAGGATAATGATATTACCAAAGACAAGTATATCAAGGCGCCGAAGACCAGGGCTAAAGCCACTGCTGCCGTTAAGAAAAAGGCAGCTCCTAAAAAGAAGAAATAATTGGCTTCTTGAATGAAGACGGTCTATGCTACTATCACCTTTTTATACACAATTATTATACATTACCACCAGGACTAAAATCTTCATTTGCCCAGTAAGGAATCTCAGAAGTATACTCCCACTGCTCTTCTAAAGAGCCGTATTTGTAAGCATGTAACCATAGCTCAAGCTCATCAGGCCGAGGATCAGAGAACAGTTGGGCACGGCACACATCACATCGATCTTCAAGCAACTTCTCTCCCTTTTTCTGGTCCAGTTGCTGAACGACTTCTTCGAAAGCAGCAGATTGGGCTTCCTCTATTCTACCCATTCGTTGTAACTTTGCAATCGCATCGTCTTTATCGAAATCTCCGCCCTTGCCAAAGTTTGGGCCAAATACTCGCCGATTGGAGTAGATCGGATCGTTTGCGATCGGGTGACCCAGATTTTGCAAATGTACCCTAATTTGATGGGTTCGTCCAGTCAGAGGTCGACAATTAACGACGCTTGTACGACCATTGTAAGATATACGATTGAATATCGTCGTCGACGGTTTACCGTTGAAATCACAGCAGTTTAAACCGACCCGGGGATCAATCGTGACGATAGGCTCGTTCTGAATTATCTCTCCCTCTGGAAATTCTCCGATTACTCGAGCAATATACTCTTTGAAAACAGTTCTACCACGAAGTTTTTCGGCAAACTCAACGGCGGCCTTCGACTTGAGCGCAAGAAACATAACCCCTGACGTCAACCGGTCAAGGCGGTGACATGGGTGGGTATGCAAACCCATTTCCCAGCGCAAGATCTCGGTGATAGTGTTGTATCTGAATCTGCCGGTAGGATGAACAGGGATACCAGAAGGCTTATCAATAGCAATTATGGATTCGTCTTGATAAATTATCTTTATCGGAGCAGCATTTACTGGTGGCTCATGCTTGTGGACGAGATTACGAATCACGTCACCATCTTTTACCTCATAGTCAGGAATGACAACGTTGCCATTGACGGTAATTTTCCCCAGTTCAATTGCTTTCACCTAAAGTTGTTAGCCCAGATCAGTCGATATGACCTCATCAAATGAGAAACGTACATAATACTCCTTCGGCATCTCACGAAACTCGCTGGTGAAGATATCTGCTATCGACCGTTTTAACCATCGCCTTTTGGCATAAGTGATGTAGGTAAAATAGTACGGAGTCACCCGACGGTAACTATCTCCAATAATGTACTTTGCTCCCTGAGCAGTTTGATCACCAATCGCAATCTCTTTATTTTTCTTGCCATTTATGTTGGTTATGACCGGTACTGCTGCGGTCAGTGAGCCTGCTACCGTATCCTTTTCATTGATCCCCCGCATTTCGACATCATGTGCCTTCACTCTAAAACCCGTTTCATCCAGCTGCTTAGGTTTTCCATTTTTGACCGGTCGAGAAGGTGGAAGTATGATATGGTCGGGAATGCATGCCTTACGCTTAGCAGTTTTTCGTGCTCGACGGTTGTTTGGCTGTGACTTAGTCGCTGCAGCTTCGGAGCCAAGGAGAGAAGACAGTGTCGGAGCAGTGTATATTTCCGTTTCTGAGCTTACTGTAACAACATTCTGTTCACTCGATGAGGCCTCTGACATTGAAATATGCCTGCTGTTCGTCGTCAATCTGGGTAAAAAGCCACACGGATACCCTAGGCGCTGCAGCAAGTAGGAGCGAGCTGCTACAGCTTGTAGACTATTTTTTGCAGAAATTATGGTAATTTTCCGGATTAGACTCTAGTTCTTATGCGGCTGGAGTCATCAAATGCTTGAAAAATACTAGTTAGTTGTGATTCAACAGAACAGGTATGGTTAATGATATTTTTCAGATGGGTGAATTCGACAATCAAATGCTCCCAAATTCCCAATAAACGCTAGTGTCGGGCAAGGATAAAGAGACTCTGGAGTCTAGACAACATATATGCTACGTCGAGCTACTATTGTTGCTTATTCATAGCGGTCCGAGACCATGAGGGAGCATATTTTTGTACGCACGATTCGAAAAAACAAAAGATTTTTTTTTACGAACGCTAAATGATACAAGTTGTGTGAGCGAAATACAAAAGTAGAACAATGTACAAAACACCCATTAACAAAACAAAACCCAACCGAAAATTGCCTCTTTTTAATACTATATTACGGCCACGGCACACGAGTGGTATGTGAACTATGCAAGAGCTTTGATTTCTCCTACAAGCTCATCGTAGCTCTCTTTGTAGGTTTCTGAGTCGGAGGCTGCAGAACCAGATTTCTTCTTGAATCCACCGGGAACAACCATAACACAACTTGTTGGTCTTTTAGTCGCACCAGCGGAACCCAAATCTTCCTTAGACGGAACAAACAGGAATGGCACGTTGCTGTCTTCACATAGAACTGGAATATGAGAAATCACATCCATAGGAGAGATGTCGCCGGCAATGATGACCAATCTACCTAGTGTTAATAATCCTGTTTTACTCGCAAATGTCATTTGCCCAGCCTACCCTTTGTCGCCCTTTCTAAGGGACTTAATGACCTCCTTGACTCCTCTCTTGACATGCTTCGACTTCGCGGCTAATCTATTAGATGACAGACTCCAATACTATCGCACGGACGTCCAACAAACCTTTCTTGATAGTCTTGAGGACTTTTTTGTTCATCTTTTTGCTCGCCAACGGCTTGGCAAACGGCAGAACGGCAGACATTCTTGAATCATAGTTATCTACTTCGTCTTCACCACCGGTCGACTTGCGCTTCTTCTTGTCTTCCTTGGCTGGACTGTCGACCTGCATGGGTTCGGCGACAACCTCAGTCGGTAATGACTTCTTCTTCTTGTGTGACTTGTCTTTCTTCGAGTGCTTTTCTTCAGCCATCTTGTTGTAAAATCCTCTGGAATATACCTCTAACAGCCACCTTTCCTCTTAAGACTTGCAGAAAGGAAAAAAATCTGCCAGTTACACCCAACCTTAAGCGTGCGGCTTATTAAAGCGATTCCAGGCCCCGACCCTGAATGCTTATAGGTGAGTAAGAGCTTCACGATTTTCTGGAGATTTAGCACAAGAGTTCAGAGACCGACATTTGTCTCAACAGGAGGTAAGCAACTCAGGGAAAATGCCGTCAAGCTTGAAAGCTGCTACCGAGAAGGTGCGTATACTGTTTTCAAACAAAAATACGTTTAGAGAATGCTTTGGTCTTAGCCGAAGACCGATGTTTGGTTCTTTCTAGGTTCATATTGAATTGCCAAGGGAGCCTCAAAGCACGAAGACTGTTGTCTCTAGTTTTATATGCTAATTCGTGTAGGTCATTGTGCAGCCTGCACTGGAGACTATAAGTCAGTTGCTGGTGGACAATCCTGACGCCAATGTTATTCCTTTCTACGCCTTTATAACCAACGAAGATGTGTCACCAGTTGCGGCATATCTCAAGCTCAAGGCTGCCGCTCCTGAACAGGCGTACTCATTCCTATTCGAGTCTGCAATAAATGGAAACAGTGTCGGTCAATACAGTTTTGCTGGCGTGAGCCCTCGCAAAGTTATAACCACAGGAAATGGATTTGGTGACGAGGTGGATCCATTGACTGTTCTGGAAAAGGAGCTGGCTCAATATCATCAATTAAAAGTACCACTTTTACCGCCAATGTCGGGAGGAGCTATTGGCTATGTTTCGTATGATTGTATCAAGTATTTCGAGCCTACCACTGCTCGCGAGTTGAAGGACAATCTCAATATTCCGGAAAGCGTTATGATGCTATTCGATAACTTAGTGTCATTTGACAATGTCTACCACAAAATTCAAGTCATCTGTAATACTCATGTTACACCTGGAAATATTGATCTGGAGGCTGCCAGAGAGACGGCACGCGTGCAGATTGAAAGTATGATCGAGACGTTATTTGCACCGAATGTGGAATATCCTCACCAGCCTCCGCTTACAGAGGGACAAGACTATAAATCAAATATTGGCCAAGCGGGCTACGAGAGTCATGTAACCAAACTCAAGGAGCATATTTTACAGGGTGACATATTCCAGGGCGTGCCTTCTCAGCGGATAGCACGTCCGACTGCGTTACACCCATTTAACGTATATCGTCATTTGCGAACAGTCAATCCATCACCCTATATGTTTTACATCGACAACTTGAATTTTCAAATTGTTGGTGCCAGTCCGGAGCTGTTGGTGAAGTCTCAAGGAGGCCGCATTATTACTCACCCAATCGCTGGTACAGTGAAGCGTGGCGCATCTATCGAGGAAGATCAAAAACTTGAGTCTGAGTTGCTGAACTCGCTCAAGGATCGTGCCGAACACGTAATGTTGGTCGACTTGGCTCGAAACGACATCACACGGGTATGCGACCCCAAGACTACAACGGTTGATCGACTGATGACGGTTGAGAGATTTTCACACGTCATGCACCTGACATCGCAAGTATCCGGAGTGTTGCGTGAGGACAAAACACGGTTCGATGCGTTCCGTAGTATCTTCCCTGCCGGTACTGTCTCTGGTGCTCCTAAGGTTCGCGCCATGCAATTGATATCCGAATTAGAGGGCGAACGCAGAGGCGTGTATGCCGGAGCCGTCGGGCATTGGGGATATGATCCGGCTACTATGGATACTTGCATTGCTCTGCGTACGATGCTCATTAAGGACGGTGTGGCGTATCTTCAAGCTGGTGGTGGTATAGTGTTTGATTCGGACCCTTACGATGAGTATCTGGAGAGCATGAACAAGCTTGGGGCGAACATACGTACTATTAATGAAGCAGAAAAAATTTTTGCTCACGCAGAGGAGTAAATGTATAGATATATATGTTGATGTCGTAATATTTGAAGATATTCAAATAAATTTGTTTTATCTTTTAGAAAAATATGTACAGGATGCAATTTTAAACGCGTGAAGCGGCCACTATTTAGATAGACAGCTAATGTCAGTAAGCAGCATTAAGGGAAATCGCATCCTCATTTGCTCAGTTATGTCATCGACTGCTTGATTGGGGATGCGTAGTTTCTCTAGTTGAGAATTTGGAGAATGAGATGTAATCCTTGAATGGACCTTTGACTATATGCTGAAGACTCCAGTCGGTCACGTCTTGATTGAAACAATACTCTGAACTATAGTAATCGGCTTTGCACGGATGACCGCATTTGCCAATTGTCTTATTGTCGCTCAAACTGAATTGCAGCGTATGAAAATGGTAGTCCACTGCTGTGTCGTCATCTGGCTTGACGAACCACGCACTCAGTTCCTGGCAAGAATTTTTTAGCCTGTACACGTAGTTCTTATGTGTCTTCATACAAGTCCCACTATTCGCTATTGTAAACGTTCCTTCCTCTGTGTACAGGTATTCTCCATCGTATTCATCTGCCGTTGGCTCTCGCCTCGTAAATGCTGCCGTCCCGCGCAACTCTCCGGAGGGCAAATTTTTGTCAAACGAGCAAAATTGGCGCTCCAGCGTCCACGTTCCTTCCAGACTATCAAAAATTGTCGTCGTATCTATAGTCATTGTCGGAACTGCATGTGTATTAAGCTGTCGAAGTCATTGGCCCCATACAAGATTCCCTCTTTGGCCGCTTACACTAACCGCGAGTGCTAAGGCCGTCGTAGCTCATCTCCCAACTGATGCAAGCGGCTCACTTTAAGGATATACTCGTTACGGACCTTTTGCCGTCATCACGGCATTTAGACAGCCGTAATCGTATAAGCAGCCAGAGCAGTTTCAGCTCTCGTGGACACCCTCATAGCTCACAAGAGTTTTCCTGCAGCGTATGTATTGCTAGCATGGTTGCCATTGGCCCTGGAAACGCAGGCTGGCTGGCCGAACGTCAGCGCACTGAGCACTATCACGATGACCGTAACCATATTGGCAGCAGGTATGGACGGCGGCGTAGCGAGGCTGGTATGAAGAGCCTTCTGCTTCCCGTCAGCTATTTTGACGAAAAACTTGATCCACGCATTCGGCGCGACAAGCTGTACCAGAGCAGTAAGGCTCGGCGGTCGTCGGTGTCGATTCTATCCCGCAAAGGAGCCGGAGGGCGGTCGTTCACACACGTGGCCCAGTTGCCTCCCAGTTTCTTCGATTTTTTTTCGTGCATCACCATTCTTAAGCTTGGCTGTGGTCTGGAGAGACTGCCACCTCAGATTGTTAACTTGAAGGCGCTTCGGCTGCTGGACCTGAGGTCCAACAGCCTCACTGCGTTGCCGTGCCAGATGGCGGATATGAATCTGCAGCAGCTGTTTGTGGACGAATCTATATACCCGGAACTCACAGGTCACATGCTTACCGACTTTGTATACCAGCCAAGAGCCGAGGTTGTGCCACGGGAGAAGGAGCCCGATGCTACATGGCTGGGATCTGTCATGCCTCTGAAAGAGATTGCTGTTGCTACGGTGCTGAAAGAAGTTCCTCTGATGGATATGGATACGCCTCAGCATTCTGTCCTGCTTTCTTATATACCTCCTCATCTTTCCCCCAAAATCTTGCCTCCAGATATCTGCTCTGCATGCCATCAGACACTGATTGCGTTCACTGAGGACAGCGCCCGGCGACATAAGTTTCCTCACAGATACCGTAAAGGTTTGGTATCACTTACATCGGTGGTTTTAGAGCATATATTTTGCTCCAGACGATGCATGCTTGCGAAAGAGAGGGAATGGCAGAAGCTTGATGTTGATGAGCAGATAATGCTTATAGAGCGCAGGGTTAGATTCATGTCTACGAATGCCGATAATTTTGCCGCATATTGATATCTTTTATCTCCCCGCATATAGGCGTATTGTATATTATATAAGAATATTTCGATTTAAGAAGTCGGCCTTGATCTTACTCTTATCGCAGCTGTTCTGGTAATTTTGGCGAGTGCTAAGGTTAGGGTGTGTTCCCTTGGTCCATCATGCCCTTGCCCTACTAATGAAAAAATTCGAATGGACCAAACTGGATCTTGGAAAAAATTGGACACAGAGAGGCAAATCTATCGGTATCGTTTGTGGTGTCGATTTGAGCGAGGCTTCTATCAAAATGGACAATGAAACAGTCGCATACGACTATGACGACTTCATTCAGAAGACGGGCGATTACGACTTTGAAGACGATGTGCCGTTACCCACAGATCTGATCGATACCGTGGGCCAGTACAACGAGGAGCAGCTGCTCGAGCAACAACAAGCATTCCAGCGTCAATTGCAGGTACAGCAGCAGCAGGCAGCCGCTCAGATTCCAGATGCCGTGCGAACGTTTATTTTGTATTTCCAGCATTGTTTGAAGGAGAACAACGTCTACGAGCTTCATGGATGCTATGAAAACCAGTTCAACAAGCTCTCAGAGGAGTATTACAAAAACACGCCTTGGTATGCATGCATGAATGGAAATGGAGATTTTTCATGATCTTACTAGATTTCTAACCTTCTGTGCTATAGGCCTGATCCACAATCCGTTGTCGGCCCTCTCGTTGGAAATGATCAGCCGTTCTTGACTCTGTACACCGAAATATACTACAGACATTTGTACGCGAGATTACAACCCACGTTTGATGATCGCTGTTCGTCGTTCGACAATTATTGTATCTGGTTCAACTACATCTTTGACAGCAACGCTTCTAGCACGCTGGATCTGCCTGTGAGCTGGGCGTGGGACATCATTGACGAGTTTATTTATCAATTTAACTCGTTCGCTCTGTATAGACAACGCTTAGTGCGCAAGTCTCACAATCAAGATGAGATTCAGCAACTACGTGAACATGCACCAACCTGGACCACTTTCACCGTGTTGAACGTGTTATACTCTTTCCTGCAAAAGTCCAACATGAACGAGCAACTTGAAGCTGCCAAGAACGGACGCGATCCAGACGAAGTTGCTGGTGAAGAAGGTGTGCGCCCTCTATATAAGAGTTTTGGATACTTCTCTATTATTGGTCTGCTTCGCATTCATACCCTTCTTGGAGACTTCAGTCTGGCTTTGAAGACTATGGAGGCCGTTGATCTCACCAAGAAAACAAACAAATACTCCCGCATTGCTGGTGTACAGTTTAGCATTTACTACTATGTTGGATTCAGCTACATGATGCTAAGAAGATATGCCGATGCTATCAAGTCATTTTCTCATGTCTTGCAGTACATTGCTCGGGCAAAGAACGTCCACAATCGTTCTGCCCAGTATGATGCAGTTACGAAGCGTTCGGACCAAATGTACGCCCTTCTGGCTATTTGTGTCGCGCTGTGCCCTACTCGTTTGGATGATTCAATTCATACCACTTTGCGGGAAAAGAACGGTGAGCAGTTGGCCAAGATGCAGCGTGGTGGCCCGGAGGCTCTTCCAGTCTTTGAAGAACTGTTCAGCTTTGCAAGTCCCAAATTCATGACACCTCTTCCTCCAGATTACGACCATCCATCGAGCAATGTTGATCCATTGCAACATCATCTGAAGGTGTTCATGCTTGATGTCAAGAATACGGTGATGGTGCCAACTCTACGTTCATATCTCAAACTGTACTCCTCCATGACGATTGAGAAGCTCGCCGTGTTTATGGAAATGGACACCGAAGAATTACGGTCAGCTTTGATAGTGTACAAGCAAAAGAGCAAGCAGATCAAGTGGACCAAGGGTTATCTTCTTGATGGCGATTTGGTCAATATATCCGATTTAGACATTGCTCTTGACGGCGACTTGATTGAGATATCAGAGGCAAGAGTCGGACGCAAATTTGGTGACTGGTTTGTACGTAACACTGCTCGATACTATGCTGTTCAGGATACGATCCGGGCTAAGAAGCCAACGCTGCAAGACGAAAAGGAGCATAGAGACAAGCCAAAAGGGAGATGGGAGAAGAACAAAAAATAGTTGGGTCAATTTCCATATATTACAACCATAGTTATTGTAATATAATTCTATTTCTTTTTAACAATCACGTTATAGTGTGTAAGCTGGTATTACTTACAATGTCTGATGAGGAAGTCGGACTAGCGCCGCATCCATATTAAACTGTAGCTGTCAATTTCCCCGGATCACTTAGTTGTGCCACGAGTTCGATAAAAGGTAAGATATTTTATGTCCCAGGATGTTGGTCTAGGAAACGAACGGAAATTGATAGAATACCTGTGCAGCTATCGTATTTGAAATGTGTATTCTTCTGCTATCGACAGCGCATCCAAATTAGTAAGCACCGTCTGATCAATTCCTTCTCCACAAACTAACCGAGGCTTAATTGCTCGTCTAGCCCGCTAGTATTGCTTTCCAACAGAGACGAATATCTGAACCGACCGACTTCTCCTGCAGATTTTTGGCCCTCTCCAGATTCCAATGTACTTGGACCTAGAGACTTGGCCCGTGACGAACACGGGACGTGGATTTCAATCACGAGGGCAGGTAGACTGGCGATACTAGTCAATTTTCGAGAACCAGGAGCAGAACGTGAGCATATCTACAAAAGGTATAATATACATCATTCTAGTTTTGGCTGACCAGGGGAAAAAATAGAGCTTATTTCGCCGTTTTCCCGGGGACTTCTGGTTAAGAAGTTCGTCACATCATCGGAACCAGCAGCCGATTGGATACAGTCTATGATTTCGTCAGCAGGGCCATCGGGCTTGTACTCCGTCGGAGGATTTAGTATGGTCTGCGGTACTATTCACAAGCACGTACCGATATCTGACACCGATCGGGAACGACTGGAACCTCTGGGAGTGCTCACTAATCGATCAACGTCTCTCAGTAACGGCACTTCATGGCTATTCGTACCATCCGAATCAAGTACTGGTGGGCCGACGCTTGGCACACTTAAACAGATCAAAGAGCATACATACGGTCTGTCTAACTCTTTATATACGGAACCATGGCCGAAAATTGACAGTGGCCGTGACCTGCTGGCAGATGCGATCCGCGATGCCGTCAAGACCAATCAGTCGCAATCGGATTTCACCGATCGATTATTCCAGATCTTAAGTACAGACAGCATACCGCCAGAAGTCAGGGAGCAAAAAGATCCCGTAAAACTATTTGAGGCGTTGAAGCATACCATATTTGTTCCAGTGTTCGACGCAACGGGTCCGTCAGACTCTGTTCCACCTCCCCAGCCTACCAGGCCATCAGCAACCGACTCTTCTACTATGTCAAAAAACACGCAATCTTCTAGAGAGTATGTTTTTACAAAAGGTCACTACTATGGTACCCGGACTCAAACTGTCGTTCTGGTAAATATAAAGGGGAAAGTTACATATATCGAGCGCAATCTGCATGAAGTTGACTCCGAACGACATAAGACCGAGACGTGTACCGAACGACGATACGATTTTGATATCGAAGGGTGGTAATACGGTAAACGGCAATAATAAAGTAGTTTTCATAAGAAAAAATAAAAAATAATGCTCGTCATTTAACTTCAACGAGTTACCTTCCCGAGATTCATCACGATAGAAGCAAAAAACCACATCTAAACAAGTAACTAGATAAAGCAGATCCCAACTCCTAAATGGCCCGTGATGTAAAAATCTTGAATCCCAGCACTGAAAACAACTACCAGTACCTGGACGATAATCCATCTTCCAAATTTCTAATTACGTCTCCGTGTTGACGATAGTTGGTACTTTCGTCACGGTCGCCATCTGTGCTATTAGGATCAAGCTCTGGAGGTGGGAAATACGCTGGAGAGGGTTGTGCCCGAATACTTTGTTGAGGGTCAATTAAATGTCCCGCTTTTTGCAACTGGGGTGGAATTGGATCTTGGTTTCCAATTGTCACCGCACGGGGTCTACCAGAACGTGAACTGGTAGAGGCATTGGCCGCCCGATTAGTTTGTGCATACATGCCTTGGTGCGGAGGATATGGATTTCTGGTGACGTTCGAAGAATCCGTTGGCTGGTATTGCTGATTGGCGTAATACGACGTACTCGCCTGAGATGGTTTCAGAGACGGTTGTTGACTCTCGTAGACTGCATGCATTGGCGCCTGAGCTTCATTAGACGCGTAATATCTGGTCGTAGTCGGTGCACTATAATCGTGTTCGTTCTCTTTCGGTTGAGATTGCGAGCCTGTTGACGCCTGCGAATATTTCTGGTTGGAAATGAAACTATGCGTTCGGGCTTGATGAGGAGTCCATCGTTCAAATGGATTGATTTTCAAAAGTCCCTGAACAAAGTCAATGAACTGAGCACGATTTTGCATTTCCTTTTCTATCTCTGCTGGTTTCATATTTCGCTTCGGCATTGGATACGACGTAACAATGTCTGCAAAATTTATAGCTGCAAAGTATCTCTTACTTGGTTGCTCGGCCGTGTTGTGCTCCTTAGCATATTTTTCCATGCTCTTGAGTACATACGACTTCCGCCCAAGTGGATCAACAACTTTCTCAAAAAACTCTGGAGCCTGCTTTCCCATTTCAATCATCCAAGTCGGTGGCATACCTAACATTTCTGTTATCCTCGACAGCTGATTGTATTCGGAAGTTCCTGGAAATAGCGGAAGTCCTAGAAAGAGTTCTGCAGCTATGCAACCAAGAGACCACATGTCTATTGACGATGAATATGGAAGTCCCAGTATAACTTCTGGTGATCTATAGAACCTGGACTGGATGTATGTGTAGAGGGTTTGCCGTTCGTGGCAAGCAGAACCAAAATCGATGACCTTGATAACAGGACTTTCCAGGTTCTTCAACAAAATATTTTCCGGTTTGAGATCGCAATGTATAAGCTTCGCATCCTTTAATACGCAAAGCGCATCCAGGAGTTGCTGGCAGAATACTCGAACCAGGTTGGTGCTCAAGCCACGAAAATGATTTTGCTTGATTAAGTCGTATAGATTGCTCGAAAGCAGCTCAAAGACCAAACAAAGATGTTCTCTGTGAACGAATCTATCTCTCAGCCGTAGCAGGTGGTGCTCGTCGTCTCTGTCGACTGTTGTATTCAGATGCTCCAATATTGATACTTCCATCATGCTCTGATTGAAATATTCCGACTTGTTTTTGATCACCTTAACGGCGACTATTTCACCCGTTCTCAGATTTTGGCACTTTACAACTTGGCCAAACGTGCCTTGTCCTAAAATATCTAATATCAAATATTTTTGATCTTTGGGGCCGAGAAGAACATCATTGACATAAAGGATATAGTCACTGACATCGTTGTCATATCCGTTATTATTCGTCCCTTTGCTAGGCTTGGTCAGAACTCGCCTAGGATTCCTCGAAGACTCATATTTGAATGACGGATTGCAGATCCTATATGTCGAAGGAATTTGCATGGTGAGCGCTTGAAGTGGGCTCATGTATCCGCCATCAGGCTTCGGCCTTCTATACAACGGATGAGAGTTCTTTCTCGGAGACAAATCAATTCTAGAGGAGACGACGAGAAACTTCGGGGTTGGTTGTACATTATATGGTGAAGTATTAGGCGATTGAGCAGCACCTGGTGGAGAGATCACTAATCCGCCTGACCTCCGTCCTTCGTTAGATCCGTAGCTCATAGGCTGGAAATGGTTTATGGCAGGAACGGAATTGTATGTGTCTTTACATTAGCTATAAATTTCTGGAAAGAGAACAGGATATGAAACTTACTCATAGGCGGTCGATTAGGTGACGTCTGCGATCCTGGATGTATATGAGGCTGATATGGCGAGGTCTGGAGGTGGACTGGTGACATCCGCGGATAATACGATTGAGACTGTGAGTACTGTACTGGAGTACGTGCACTGTATCCAGCGTGATACGGAGACGTCGAGGTATGTGGTTGCGTGTGTGGTGGCCCAGAGGATGTATTGCCATAGGAAGGCACTGTAACAAACTGTGATCCGCTACCATAATGATTCTGCGTGGACGAAGTTGGGGTACGCGGAGCATTACCCATCGGAGAATATCCAGTGTAGTCTGTTGCTCTCTGGGTTGGTGACTCGAGTATTGCCTGATCTGGAATGGGAGCCATGGTCGGTGAATAAGGAGTGTGCTGGTTAGACGGAGATAGAGGCATCATCTCAGCTTGTGGTAGTAAGCTTGCTTGACCTTGGCCAAGCATCTTTCGCCCAGATGTATAGTGAGGAGATTTGTATTCCATCTCGTTTAGCGTTGGAGTCAATCACAAGATGAATACAAGGCTCAAGCTCCTGTTAAAGATACTTGATCTCTGTGTGCTACACTCGGTGCATAAATTAAAAGTTATAGACTCAACCTTCGCCTAGACTGTTTTGTTACTTTCAAAGTCTAGACCTGTTAGTATTCTAGGAAAATTGAAGGGGTAACATCGTTTCCATAAGCACATGCAATCACATTTCATGCTAATGGTGGGATACCAACGATCGCGTAGCACACTCACATTATCACGATCTGATACAAGCCTTTTTGCACAATCAGTCTCAGCACAACTGTGAAATCTATGAAAACTATTTTTGATCTCTTAGTAGATTTCCTGTTTCAGATTCACTGAGAAACGGCTCCGAGAAGCGGTCCGGCGTTGAGAACTGGTCGGATCAACTCGTCGTTCTTGGCGGACAATGATATTGCTATCGCCAAAGCTGGGCCTACTGCAGGTCCAGGACTGAAGACCAACGTCAATATGAAGATAAACACAGCCGGTCGCGGGGATCGAAAGTCGTAACTAGTGTCTGGTAAAAGAGATCAGGCTGGTGATTGCATTAGAAGGATAGCTTGATTGAACTCTAATGGCGGGCTGTTGAGGACAAGGAGCGATCGGTTAGACAGGGGTACGTACCCCCGCAGCTAACGTCTCCTTCGCATTGAGGCTTCTCGTCTATTGCTCAAAGATACTTGTAGTTCTCATAGGTTCTGATGCTACGTGGAGAGTATGTAATAGACAGTTTGATTTTATGATTGTGGGTTTTTGCGGCGTGATACTTGAACTTCTACGGTACGGTTCATACCTTATATGCTCTACATTTATGGCAATTGATACCAAGGTAGAGGATTTTAAAGCGACATTTATGATCTAAAACTTTGAAATATTACAGTCTATATACAACGGCAGAGTGCAAACGTATAATTATCGGAGCTCGACACCGAATCTTGCAACGAGGGCTGCTCTGATTTTGTCATCGATCTCATTGACTTCCTGCCGTGTCAATATCCTACGGTATGTTAGCACCCGCGATACAGATAGACGTCCAACATGGGATGTGACTAACCTGTTCACATCATTGTACTGAATTCTATAACATAAGCTAGTGCGTCCTTTTTTGGTTGTGAATTTGTCCACCTAAATTAAAAGTAAGCTTCATGCATTTGGCACGAAGACAATGAAGCAGAGTGGGGTGAACTCACCAGTTTGACCGACTCAACCCAATCTTCCGCATACTCTCTAACAACTTCCATGATATCATTCTCATGCAAATATGTCTCACCAAGCCAGAAGGATGAGTCTCTGCTGGTGCCTTCAAACGAAGAAAACTCCTGAAAACGACTGACTACGCCAGGCGAGAACTGGTTTAAAAATTTTGGGTTTTCCGACCAAAACAATCTGATATCAGGCACTCCAAAAAGAACCATCGCCAGCCGGTCCAATCCTAGTCCAACCGCCCAGCCGACCTTGTTCTGGACTCCGGCAGAGTCGAAGACAGCATTCTGTACTACACCGCTCCCAAACAGTTCTAGCCAGTCTCCGTTCCAAAAAACCTCCATTTCCCAGCTAGGTGACGTAAAAGGGAAGTACGCGTCGATCCATCTGATTTGTAAGGGCTCTTTTTGAAGGTCTGTTCCTGCTGCCTTTGCCGCCTGGCTAAAAATCGCGCTTACAACGCTTTCAAGAGTGCGTTTCAAGTGGTTGCCAATTGCAATGCAAACAGCATCTGCCTGGTTACTTTGCTTAGGATTTTTGTCGTGAAATGGTGGATTTTCATCCACAATGTGTAGTCCCGACACAGGTATCTTGGCGATATCATCATTAATTTGCTGGGCGAGTTCTTCTGCACTCATGCCTGGCTTCACCTCCCATGTTCTAGCTCCTTCCATTTGATGAAAGGCAGGATAGTGCGATTTATCGATTTCATCTCGACGGTATACATCGGCAGCAATCAGAAATCCAGATGTTGGTGATTCTCTGAACGCTTGGCCTTGATGTGCCGACGTATGTGTTCGTAAGACCGTAGACTTGTTCACATAGTATGTATCTGTCTTGGATCTGCCTGGATGATCTTTGGGGAAGTTTAACGAGTCAAAGTTCTCATATATGCTCACGACAGCTGGAAATTTATCGTATACAGTGTATTCGTCTTTAGGGAATTGAGATTCAATGAATGCGCGAACGATACCAATCGGGTGCGACGGTTGCATGAGGAGCTTCCGAGGAAGCTTACTTAAAATTGATTGCCCAGTGTTTGTCCATTCGTCGGTCTCGTAGTCTTTGCCCAGTATTGTGAGTGTGGAAGTACTTTTTGAAGATAACCTGGACAACGGTACTACTCTCAGTCGACCATTGTGAGTTGAGAGGCACAGCTGCCGTAGTAAAGCAGCGGGACCTCTTGTCTTGCTAATCATAGGGCTCTGCTCCGCCTCTACTTACTTCCAACGTCTGCAATGGTCAAGTTATGCTTCGCTCGTGGTCGAGAGAAAGCTCTCCTGCAGCATATTGAACGCGTGTTGAGCCCGACTCGCGAACCGTCAATTAAAAAATCGCGAAAACTAGACCGGGATTAGAAAACTGGTGAAGCGGTCAAAGAGCTTCGAGCCCAGAGTATTCTTATTCAATTCTTTGACGAGTCAAAAATCAAAATGAATACGGTGCGTTCGTTATTCAGCGCTGTCACTCGACGAACACGTATGTTACTTGTTCTTAACCTGTGTTGTCAGAATTTTAACGTTTATATAGAGGTCGGCGTGCCGGCATCACCCGCAACCACATTTTTCAAGCAAGTTCGACATGGTCATCAATACGGTATGCTTTTCTCGTCTATTTCTCGCGCAATTAGTGATGTTCCTGGAAGCTGATGAGATAGAACCTCAATACGTCAAGGTGCGAAAGCAGTTCAAAGGAAGAGTGCCAGTGCGAATCGGTGGTTCTACAAAAGGCACAACTCTTGCTTGGGGAAATTTCGGTATTCGTCTGGTATCGGAAGGCCTCAGACTAAGTGCAAGTCAGATGAAAGAAGCGGAAAAAGTGATTATGAGATTTGTCAGACCTTTGAGATCCCAAGGTGTCAAACTTTACCCGAGACAAGTTACGAACATTATGGTCTGCACGAAGGGAAACGAGGTAAGGTGGACCCGACTTTTAATTTTCCAAATGTCGTAACTAGTACGGATGGTGACTTACTGATTCTAGACACGTATGGGTAAAGGCAAAGGTGCGATTGACTACTGGGCATGCCGTGTGCCTACCGGAAAGATCTTAATGGAGATTGGCGGACCAATGCACGAGCAGGTTGCTAGAGAAGCGATGCGACTGGTTGCTACCAAGTTGCCCGGTCATTGGGAATTTATCACGAAAACGAACGACAGTTTAATGCGTGGATTTACAAAGATAAGCCCCGAAGCGCCAGAGAATGTTTTTGAGAAGCTTGACACTGCTCCGACCAACGCATGGAAGGCAAGGAAGCTTTCTAAAACACAAGGTTTTTTACCTTTCAAGCCATAGCCTGGTGATATGATACATAAATAAAAGTTCCTTACATATCCATAATGTTCATCATGAAAGTCTCCAAAAGACGCATGACCTTCGCCACGAATGCTTCTAAATGAAATATAACTTTGCTGCCTTGGTGTAGTCGGTGCTCGTAGAACGCCGCCCAAGAGATAACTTCTGGGTATAACCCAGAATCGATACGCGGCAGGAGCTTGAATAATAGAGTTTTGATGATCATTTGTGCTGGAATGCAATGAGATAGCAGCTCATACAACTTGGCGCGAACTTTCAGAATACAAGCAGCACTATGCTCCTGAATTATGTCATTAGCAATACTGCTAATGACTATATCCCAATCCGGAGCAGGAATAACAGTATCGGCTGTCAGTTGATCGCTTGGAGGTTAGCTATTAACATCCGAATATGATGGTCAGGATTCACTTTGACTTACTTTTGGGAATATAGTGCTTCTAAAACAAGGATAGCCTTTCGCAGGTTGCGTTCACTCTCAGCGCCAATTTTGTCAGCCAGTTCCTTTGGAAGATCAAGATGCTGTTTCTTCGCAATTGTGCTCAGTATTCCGGAAATGTCGCTGGGAGCTGGAGCGGCTACTCTCACCAGCAGAGTTCGCGATCGAATTGGAGCGATGATATTCGATGTCGAGTTTGCAAGAAGAATTAGCCGCAGATTAGGCGAATACTTCTCCATCGTTCGTCTAAGAGCCGCTTGTGCATCACGAGTCAGAGAATCAGCCTCATTAATAACAACCACTTTGAATCGTTGCTTAGCTGAAAGATCAACCTGCTGAGTTTGCGCAACTTCTTTCAACAGCTCCTGAATAATCAGTCGGTCATTGTTGCCCATCTCACTGGGCGTAATCTCTAAGTGATATATGCTTGATACTACATTAAATTCAAGTTTCCGACTGGAACTGGTCTGGAATACGCGAGAATCGACCTTGATCTTGCTCACGCCAGGCCCGTATAGCTCCCTTAAAGTAGCCACAACTCTAGTCTTTTTGCCGGCCCCAGAAGGACCGTACACCAAGAGATGAGGAAAGTCGCCAGATGATGCCTAGCAAGAAATGTAAGTTTCTGAAAATTCCTTTACTCCAAAAGAAAAACCTACTAACGAAGCGAGCCTGTCTGACAGATCATGATGGTAATTAAGCGCATCAAGCGACTTAGGTCTGTACTTATCAACCCAAAGAGCCATGGTATGAACAGCTAAGGCAGTGATCAATAATAACAAACGCACTATCCAGTAACTCAGATTGTTCACCGCAGAAATCTATGCACAAAGCATTCATGCTCATACACGCCTATCGTCGCGTCAAGTCCTGCAAATCGATCGATCAAGCCCTCGACGCGTCGCGCTCAGTAGCCTCTGAGGGTGTTGTAGACTCGGCGTTTACCGTTTGATAGTAGCTTACCCTAGACCCTGTAAGCTGGCTGACGCGGGCCGGGTTAATCTCGAAGTGGATGTTGTCGGACGTACTGACGATGGCAGGTTTAGAGTGAAGCCGGGTCTTTTGTGGTCAATGGCATCATAGATAGCAGGCCAATTCGAGCAGATAGACAAATGTTTTCTATATTTCCGAAGGTCAGTTGAGTACCATATTATGGGTTGGCACTGCTTTGCTGACTGGTATCTTTTAGCAGACCTTTCTAGGCGTCCTTCCTCTAGCCGTAGGTGCCGAACTTATCACTGTCTTCGGTGTGGCGAACCAAGCCAGTGGTATCTATGGACTGCTATCAATTTTCACAGGTATGTTGCACGTTTAAAGAGATCTTTATTCCGTGTATCTGGTGCTAATTTGCAATAGGGCATCCCATAACTGGTCCCCAGCTGGCGCTAAATATCATCTCCATCATCTTGCTCGGATTCTATATGTTTGCTTTGCATAGTGTCCGTCGGCAAAAAGCACTGCCAGTGGTTGCCTACGCATACGTTTATCTCCTAGACATGCTTGCCAACATTGCATTTACCATTTTCTTTTCGGTCACCTGGTACCGTGCGTTCTACAAAGAGGTGGCGGAACAGACGGAGAAAGACCCGTCTAAAGTTCTTGACGTACCGTCAGAACGAGCGTTGTCGATCACAATCATAACGTTCATTCTTCTTCTCAAAATTTATTTCTGCTTTGCATTGTTCGGTTATGCGCGGATGCTCGTGCGGAAAGCTGGTCTCCGAGTAGATAATGGCGAGGGCCCATTCAGTCAGAAGGTGCAATACTTACTTCTCTCTATCGCTCCTTCATTCTGGAGACGTGGTGGACGTCGTGCTGGTAAAGGGAGAATGGTCCATGCGCTGCAAGATTATCAAGGATATTAAACCATTTATGCCTGATAATGGTACAGGCCTTGTTAGGAGTGTGAAGAGTGTCGTCGTAATCCGCCGTTGATAGACATTGGTATTGTAAACTTTTGTTTACTTCAATTGTCTTGTACAGACTACAGGGATGGTAACGTTGAAGTTCTCCTTTCTTATGTATCTCGCGATTCTAGAGATATTTCTGTCCTGTCACTTAATGCCTGTTTATGCTTGAAGCTTTATAATTACTGTTAGTTGTTTATGATCTGATAACCATAATCTGACCTTACTGTTGTACTATTGAGGAAAATTCAACGATATCGTACATTAAATTTCTAGATCTTCACGAAAGTCACTGTCTGCTATGGGACACACGAGACTGTCGAAGTCCCGCCATAGTGAACCATCGTAACGACAGAGCTCTACGGAGAAATATTAGTCAGTCACCGTAGCTGAAAAACCGATATTTAGATTGAAAGGTCGGTTGTGGGATAATCTTCGAAGAACTCTCACATAATTCCGTTGCTGAAATTCTGTGCTTTATCGCATCTGCGGTAATCAGACACTTTTGTAGGTCTCTCTCGACAACAGTAATTGGCTGCTGGGACCGATTTACTTGTCGAAAAATTTCAATTCCCGAAAATCTGTACCAGCATTCGACATTTATTTGGGCACTAATTAAAGTCCAAACATATTCAACAAAAAACCACCAGAGGTAGGAGACTGATGTTGAGTGCACTGAGCTTTATATTCTGGTTAGCTAATTCAACAGATGTTGAGCCGATCAACAAGCCGATTCTTGCGACAGCATTCAGCGTCGACTACGCTTGTGCGACAACTTGTCCAACCACGAATTACTAGACAAGTGAGCAGAAAACCTTCTACTCCTAATTTCTCGTCTGTATTTTGTAGGACGTATGCTACAGAGGAGAAACCCGCCGAAAAAACTCCAGATGAGAGTCAGCCTCAAGGAGCCGCTGGAGCGAGCGAAGAGCTTGTAAAAGAACTTCAGGCAGCACTTGCGGCAAAGGAGAAAGATGCTGCTGAATTTAAGGACAAATACCTCCGTCAGGTTGCCGAGTTTCGAAATTTGCAAGAAACCACTAAAAGAGAGGTCCAAAATTCGAAAGACTTTGCCATCCAGAAGTTTGCTCGTGACCTGCTTGAGTCGGTCGATAACCTCGAAAGAGCATTGGCGGCTGTACCTGATCAGTCGAAAACCGCAGAAGAAGAAGCTGAAAGCAACCGGGAATTAATTTCACTGTATGACGGTGTAAAAATGACCCAGCAGATCTTGGAAACTACTCTTGCCAAGCACGGACTTGAAAAGATTGATCCACAGGGCCAGAAATTTGATCCTCACATGCACGAAGCTACTTTTGAAGTTGATCAACCAGACAAAGAGCCTGGAACTGTATTTTTTGTCCAGCAGGCTGGCTTTTCTTTGAACAAGCGTGTCTTACGAGCGGCCAAAGTTGGTGTTGTCAAGGCCAGAGACTAAAATATAGCTTTTTTGGGTAGAAAGCTCCATGATCTCCTTTGTCATTTATCGTTAATTTATAAATCTGTATATAGTTATCTCCTTGTGATGAAGATAGGTAGTGATTCCAGTATTTACAAGTCCGGCTTACACATATGCTCGTAGTGAAGAGTGCTCAGAGTCGTCTTTAGGCGATAAAAGATTCAATTCGAAACGGAGAGATTAGCCTGAATATGAGCGATTGGCACAGGTGCCATGTCCCCGGTGCTAGATGGCACTTCTAGAACACCATATTTATTTGGTTTGGCTCCTGTTCAACTTGTTAGATCAATTCTGGTGATACAATGTGCTGGAACCTACTGAAGAAAGTGTACGAGAGCGTTACCTCGCGAATATACTGGTAATGTTAGCTTTGTCAGTTGCAAATCACAAAGAAGGCGTACCTTCATAAGGGGATCATCATCGAAGTCCGGATCTATAAAGAAGAAGATTGGCATATCAACCTGTTCTCCTGCGCGCAGTTGCTGCTCTACATAGTAAGAACTGGCCCACTCCATGCGTAACACAATCGATACATACGCTCAAAACAAAAACATTGTATTTTGTTAAAATATGGTGCAATTTGCTGCGGTGTAACGCTATTTAGTTAGACAGATCGCAGACATCTTCCACTTATTCAGCAAACCCTACTTGTACGTAGCAACACCGATTATATCTTCTGACGACATGTTTGTCGCCTTGAAAAACGCCAACGCAGTCTCGCCTGGAGTGATAGTAACTTGCCGCTGCAAAGGTTCGAACTTCCAAGGAAGAGTCCGCGATACCTCGGACTGAAATGAGACCGTGATTTTCCGGTCCGATTTGACAGGCACTAGTCTGTCCGGAGTGATTGTAGAAAGGTCTGTAAGAGGTGTACCAGCCCATCCCGTTCGTTGGCACAGCATTCTGTAGAAAGGAACAGAGGCGTAAGACAGCGCCAGTACACCAATAATGAGCGAAAGAGTATAATATCCAGCTGTGTGGTTTTTGAGCTGTTCCTTTCGCTGATGCTCCTGCTCCAGTTCCTCCAAGGTTACACCTAGTTCATCTAGTCTTCGTTGTAAATACTCTCTAGACTTCTGAGATTGTTGGGATTGCTGTTCCTGACGTGTCGGCACTTTATCATCATTGAAGACATGGTTCGTAGACGAAAACTCGCGACCGCCACCTATCCTTGATACTTTCACCCGCCAAGTAAGCAGCACAGGCCAAGATACATACTGCTTTGTAGCACTCAATCTCAAAATTCTATTCATGTCAAGAATTTTTACAACCCAGCGAGGCTATACGAACCAGCAGCCAGCCTAGCTTGTACCGGTGAACCAGATAAAATCGTTGTTCACTCTCGGGCAGCTATGTATAAGGGTCTGGTATCTTAAACTCCCAACGCCTAGCCAATGTGCTTCTCAGTTACTCCCAATCTCAAATTTTTTCGCGACAAGACTAGACTAGATGCCCAGCACACGACCGACTAACTACCTTTTTGTGCGGAGATAGTCAGGTGAAGCCAAAAAAGGCTATTGTATAGCTAGCGAATACGCTCGTCGATACGCCTATTATGTTGTCATCTATGTGGCGGGCGGTGGTCCGCAGCCGGCGGCCACTGTGCGTACGACAACTCGACGGTCGTCGGGTCATCTCATCAAGCAGCATTGGCAAGAGCTCGTTTGAGTTGGCAAATAGTGGCGATGTGCAGCAGCGATTTAGCTCTTTACCTATTGAGCATTTGGACAGTGATGTGCGGGATCTAAATCCTGTGGATATCACTACCTGGGATGTTCACGACTTTATTGTAATCGATCCTTACAAGAAAGATCCCGCATTGCCTACTTCGAAACGATTCTCGACTCGGTCTGCACGTTACGTTGAAGCGCTGATCAATGCTCTTGTTAGTAATGGGGATTTGGACCGAGCTGAACGCGTCTTGAATCAGTCCTTCGATGTGCTGGGCGTCAAAAGTCGAATCAGCTCTCGAAATGCTATCATTGAGGCTAGAGCACGACGGTGTGATATTCCTAGTGACTTGGAGTATCTAATTGAATGGGCGACACAGACTTCACATTTTTTGGAAGTTTCAGGATTAGACAAAAGTGCGTATGCTTATTTGCTGTCCGCTGCGTGTAAGCTTGCTAGTGATGTTCTGAAGCATCAGTTTATCAAGCAAATATTTAAGATGCTTACGGCGGATGGATTGTCGTTGATCTCTGTTTTGTCGTCAGAAGACGTATTTGATTTTCGAGAAGCTCGATTTATTGCATTTCAGTGCCAAGTCCCTGAATCAGAGCTCATTAACTATCTACGATTAAAAGGGCTCGACCAAAACCAAGATCCTGAAGAGTTTCCGACAGACATTGAAACGACATCGGCAGAGGAGTTTGTTAGCAACAGAAACCGGAAAACCGCTCAAGAGTTACTAAGGTCTTTGCCTCCTGACGTGGAGAAGCCTGGCTATGACTCGCTTCAACCCGTGCAGACAATTGGTATCAAACTTCTGAGAACCGCTCTTGCTGGCGTAGCTTCTGCTGCTACACCTGAGTTACCTATGTACAGCGACCGCAAGGGGCAGGATACTGGTTTTCTGGATTTTGAGGACACAATCAGCGCGCTGTCTGAAGAAGAGCAGCAACGGTACAGACAGGCCTTCGAGAGATACAACGAAGACAGACAAGTTGCCATCGAAACTTTAGTCCTTGAGAATGCTAGAGAGAGATGGAAGCATGATTTTGATACGATGCAAGCTGCTGGTAGTGTCCGAGTAAAGCCATTAAACAGTTTTCTTTGGGAGTGGCATTTAGCTTTTGAGAAAGCTTTGCGATTGGAACTGGAATTGGTCAAGGAAGCTCAAAGTGGGGACAAAGATGACGGCATGAAGGGTGGAGCTAGTGCGAGTAGGTTTAACACATGTTCGAAGATTTCAATATAGATGCTGACCAAGCAATCTAGATTTTTCACGGTGCAGATATGGACCCTATCTGAAACTCATTGATCCTAAGAAACTAAGTGTTCTGACGATTTTACAAATTTTGAAACTACATTCCACTGGCGAATCGACCTCAGGAATTCGAGCTGCTAGGGCGATCCTCTCAGTAGGACGTGCAGTGGAAAAAGAGTATAATATTGAGATGCTATTGAAACACCAAATGGCGAGAAAAAGTGAGTTGGCTTCTCATGCTGGCTACAGATTTTCGTTACGCAAAGCCCAAAATGTCAAATATAATGCCAGTATAGAGGAGCCTCAAGATCACGGTGACCAAGAGAGCAGTAACGTAATGGCTAGCGACCAAACGAGTACAGGTCGTTCTCCCAAATTCCCTGCTAGCGGCTGGCGGCCAGTCTGGCCCGAAGATGTCAAAGCCGAAATAGGATCGGTTTTGCTTTCAATTCTGATCGATACGTCGCGAATAACCACTTCTGTTCAGAGCCCATTAACAGGTGATACGTCGTATCTGCTTGTCCCAGCATTCAATCATGAATATCGCTATGTTGGTGGTCTAAAAGTTGGATTCGTGAGCATGCATCCAGAATTGCGGAGAAAAATCTCAGAAGAGCCAGCGACCGGAACTTTACATCCACAATCACTTCCAATGCTTGTCAAGCCGCGTCCTTGGGCGTCATGGTATGATGGTGGATACTTATATAACAAGTGCGCCCTTATGAGAACCAAGGACTCGGCTGAGCAGACGCATTATCTCCAAGCTGCCGATAGGCGGGGTGATCTGAGACCTGTTTTTGAAGGTCTGGATGTTCTTGGTGAAACCGCTTGGACCATCAATGCCCCAGTTTTTAAGGTATTGAGTCAAGTTTGGAATAGTGGCGAGGAGTTTTTAGAAATTCCAAAGAAGTACACTGACGACGATACTTTTCCACCAGAGCCGTCAAAAGATGCAGAGCCACAAGAACGACGTGATTGGGCACGACGGTGTAAACAGCTGTTAAATTTGAAGCGCATCAGTCACTCACAGAGATGTGACATTAACTATAAACTCGAGATCGCGCGAGCATATATCGGCGAGCGAATTTATTTTCCTCACAACATTGATTTCCGTGGCCGTGCATATTCAATTCCGCCTCATTTCAATCATCTGGGTAACGACATGAGTCGCGGACTCTTGCTCTTTTGGGAGGCTAAACCCCTTGGTCATCGTGGTATTCAATGGCTGAAAATTCATCTCGCTAATCTTTGCGGTTATGACAAGGCTGATTTTCAATCTCGTGTAGATTACATTGATCAGCACTTGGAAGATGTTTTCGACTCTGCTGACAACCCATTGGATGGCCAGAGGTGGTGGATGAAAGCAAATGACCCGTGGCAAGCGTTATCGGCTTCGATGGAGCTCACTAAAGCTCTTCGATCGCCCGATCCTCTGGCATACAAGTGTAGACTACCAATTCATCAAGATGGAACTTGCAATGGGTTACAGCACTATGCCGCCCTTGGTGGTGACATCGAAGGTGCACAGCAAGTCAATCTTCAGCCTTCAGAGAGACCTCAAGATATCTATACGTATGTGTCGGATCGGGTTGCAGCAATAATTCGAACTGATGCAATGGACGGCCGTGCTGAGGCTATTGAACTTGATGGCAAGATTACCCGCAAGGTTGTCAAACAAACCGTGATGACAAATGTATACGGCGTAACGTTTATTGGAGCAAGACAGCAGATTTTCAATCGATTGGAAGAAATCAATGTTCCAGACAGTAAGCTTTGGGTATGTCGTGTATGATCTGCCGTCTCCTGGGTAGCTACTAACTCTATAGCAATGCTCGTCATATGTGACAAATCTTGTCTTCCGGGTTGTTCGTGATCTGTTCCATGGTGCTCATTTGATTCAGGATTGGCTTGATGATTGCGCCAAGATTATTTCCAAATCAAAACCTATTGACTTGTCTACTAAAGATCTGACTAGCTTGACTGCAGTGATTTGGACGACGCCTTTGGGCCTTCCCGTCGTGCAGCCGTATCGATCTCCAATGCGAAAGCAAGTTGCTACGAAGATGCAGACAGTTTTCATTTCAGACCCGTTCACAATGCATCCTGTGGACAGTCGTAAACAGGCTAGCGCGTTTCCACCAAACTTCATACACTCGCTTGATGCCACTCATATGTTGTTGTCGGCATTGGCATGTGGAAGAAACGGTCTCACGTTCGCCGCGGTTCACGATTCTTACTGGACGCACGCATGCGATGTCGACCGGATGAGTGCAATTCTTAGAGACGCTTTTATCAAACTACATAGTGGCGATTTAGTCGCGAAGCTGCGAGAAGAGTTCGTGGTGCGATACAAGAAGAACTATTTTGAGGTTAAAATAGCCAAAACGTCTCCTGAAGCTCATTTGATAGTAGAATGGCGCAAACGGCACCAGGCCGAACATGGCAAGGTACCAAGTCTCGTTGACGAGGTGAAACTCGAACAGAAGAGACAGACTCTTCTTTCATCGAATGTTTCGGAGGAAGTTGAAACTGGCAAAGCTATGATCACGCCATTATCTATTCTTCAGGGCGTGGATCTTGATACTATAAAGCCAGCTATAGTTGAGAGAACTATGAAGAACAAGAGGCCCTCCTCAGAGACAGATCACGGAGAGATTCAATCTGATGCTATTATTGCGGTTTCGCTCGAGAACATCAAGCGTGAACGCAACAATCAAGAGCTTATGTCTTTCTCACAATATGCCGCTAAGACCTCAAGTGAATTGGAAAACAAGGATGGAACTGACAGTCATGTTGATCAGTCTGATATCACTCGTTCGCTTTCAGAGGCCATGGAAAAGACAGTGAAGCACAATTATCGGGCCCCGTCAATTACTGTGATGGTTCCAGTCGAATTCCCTCCGGTGCCCCCTAAAGGCAAGTTTGACATTAGCGAACTGAGAAATAGCTTGTATTTTTTTTCTTAGAACTTGATGGTGGTTCCACGCACATATATGTGCCTTTGTATATAGCTTAGATGCCTTTTGGTGGCATGATTTTCATTAAAACAAGGAGTGTGTTGATCATTCAAGCGTTCTATTGTATATAATCAAATGTTAAATAATTCAAAATATGGTAAAAACGACATTCTATTCGGTGCCAATCAATGGCAGTGCGCCATTAATGACGAACGCCGATAGCCAAAGATTTCAATTGTTCCAAAACGATCTGACTAGTTAAACGAGCGCAATGATCATAAAAGTTTGGGTTATGGACTTACAAATGTCACAATAGTATGGGGACCTAATCTTATGAACGAAGGAAGCCACCCTCTAAATGCAAATACTAATTGAGCGTTAGCCACCGGTCACAACCTAAAGCTGTAATCAAAAGGACTTATTAGCATACAGATTCCTTCTGATCGTACAGCCTCTTTCAAAATGGTGATGGCTGGAACATGTCTATCTCTCGAGTTCATAATCCGTGTTTTGACGACATCGACAGGACTACACACGGTTGTTGCCACCAATCCGGCTAACATACTCGACACAAAGTGAGTGCTCATAGCCTTCGGGTTCATTCCTGCTTGATTCACTACTAGTTTTTTAAATTCGTCGTAAGACACCATTTGCGACGCAGTCATCAGTACACCGCGAGTAGTATTGGGATATACTCCACGAAGCATTGAACGAGGACCTTCCTCGACCCACATTCTCCGTAGACCATCTAGTGCATTTCTGTAATTACGTCTATGAGCTGGATCCAAAGACAAATCATTTTGCATACGAATCTAGTACGTCAGTATGATAGGTATTATTAGCGACAAGAGTTACTCACATTGATGATATCGGCAGGATTTCCAACAGCCCCACCAATCCTAGTCGTTAAAAAACTTAATGCTCAATGCGTTCAAAGTCTATACGCACCACCCTGCAGCCATTGCCATTGGTAAAATCATGTAAAATGGAGGGGTCACTATCCGACAGCGTTAGTAAAACTGTGATTGAGACACGAAAGGTACGGGGATAAGAACCATTAGAACCGCCAGATGCCCAGTCTTTCATTTTCTCATATGATCCAAATCTAGTCGTCGAATATGTAGCTTGGCGTAAAATGCTAGCACTTAAGCCTTTATACAGAGCAAACACGCCTGCCCGTCCGGAATCGTTAGCAATTCGTGTCATAAAATCCCTGCCGCAGACACAAACCGCTTATACCTTCATTCTTGAGAATATGTACAAATGTTTGCATCATTGTTTTTCCTCTTTCCTCAGCCGTTTGCATTCGAACTTTAGCCAAATCTAAAGGGTGCTTCATCTAGGTTAGCGGGTAATCGACAATATACAGCACTTAAAACACTACTCCTACCGTTACACATGCTGCGACAACACTGGCAAAGCCTAAAGAGTGACGATAGTCAGTAACAATCATTCTTCAGTCAATTCTGCAAATTGACTCTCAATTCAGAGCCAAGAATGCTCGGAGTACTCACCCCCATACCAGAACCTGGGGTCCAATTAGCGCCTAGATAAAAGATCTGGTTCGAGGAGAGCACACTTACGGATAATGTATGACAGTCGGAGCTTTTGCCGCCGTTATTTTAGTCTGAGAGCTCATGGTCTCTGCGGCAGTTCAGCAGCAGCAGTTCTATCACTAGACAGCCTCGATAACCAAGTCGACGTCAAAAAAAGGTGCTGTTCGCGATAGCAGCCACTCACGAAACTTGATTCAAGCTGCTGGGACAATTTGTACCGGGCCTACTTGGGACTATCTCCGAAATCGAGGGATGGGAAGGATAAAGACTAGTAGTCTAGTACTCTCTCTCTCTGTAGTATCTTGGGCAATAAAGACTAATTGGAGTAGATTACTGGCGGGGTCTTTGGAGTTGGCAACATTGTGATCCTTTCATGTAGCATATATTATACAAGTAAAGCTTTTCCGCCAAAAAAAAAAGCAAAAGGTGTGTTTTACTCTCATTTCTTCTTACATCAGCATGTTGGTGTCTCGGTCAATATCGTCCTGCAGCTCTTGTAAAATTAGTCCCAACTTTTGCGTCAACACTTTGATCCCTTCGACAACGATCTCATTTGGGGGAAGTGATCCCGATGCCTATTGAGCGTTAGCATGCCGATGACATGATACAAAATAAGCTTAGAGCAAAGGACAGAATGAGCATACCTCCACGTTGAAAAAAAAATTTTCTGGCTGTGCATTATAGTCAAACGGTTCGTCTTCCTTTGGTTTCTCTTCCCAGTCTGCGTTCTTGCTCTTGGGCCATTCATCTTCCGCCGACACTTCAAACCAGTAATCGGTGTGTCGCAGCTTGTTCCAAGGGTCGTATTCGAAGGAGATTGCTGCAGTCGGTGACCACTTTGCGTGTTCTTTTGCTATGCCTTTCTTAGCGATACATTTGAGCTTCAGCTCTTGATGTTTTCTAAGTTTCGCGATTAATATTCCCTTTTGCGCAGGATCTAATTCCATGTAAGTTTTTCAGTTGCATCTTTATAGTAGAAGCACAAGCACTTCTTCCCGTGGCTCTGACTCACCATTTATTATCGGGGATCCTAATTCCATGCCTGGAGGTGCATGGACCACGAGATCTCGTGTATAAATATCCATTGTGCCATCAGTCGAACACCGGGCATCAAGAGTCAACTCAATCGAACATTTATCGCAATACTGATCGCAGTCACAATCCTAAACCAACGTGTGAGTTGAAAACTGTTGCGATGACTTATAAACCATATAATGTGTCTTAGAATAAGCATACCCTCGTAAACTGTAACAGCCGGTCCGCATTCTGTGAATTAAGAGGAATCAGGCCCAATCTGTGCGCTATGAACTCATCTGCAAGTACAGATGTATTGATTTCAATTTCGACTAAATCGATAGCTGTGATATGAAGTCAGATTGTGGCAATCAAAAGTCCAGTCATCGAGTAACATACCGACAGTCTGAATCTCTGCCAACATCACCCGCCGTAAGGAATTAGCCAGGCTAAATGTAAAGTTAGAGTTTCTGGACGTCTAAATAGAAGAGAAACTATCCACATCACATTGCCACATACGCTAAATCAACGCCAGAAAGAATGAAATTGACCTCATCTTTGCCTGCCTTTCGGATCGTGACTTGTGCCTCGTTGGATCGCGTTCCGTACTCTGAATCCATCGTAGAAGCTCTTTGATAAGAAAGAAAGAACTGAGTTTGCAAGCCGATGAAAAAGCACCACAAATATCGGAACCTTCGTCAGCAAAGAATCGATAAACTAGGGTAAGAGAATGGCTGACGCTTTCACTTGAGCTTTGTTAGAATGTCTGTCGAGAGCCGAGTACTGGGTTTAGGGTACTTATCTACTTTTCTTTGCTGCAAGGATGAGCCAACAAAAAGTTCGAGGGCGAGCTTAAGAGCCGACAGAAGGTAAAATATCGTGAAAATATCGATATAAAGTCTTTAGCAGGCACAGAACTCAAGAGAGCTTCAGAAATAAGTATTTTTGCGGGTGTATACAAGAATGCTTGCAATTGCAAAGCAACTGTTTAAGCCCTCTGGCTTTCAATTAAAGACTCTCTGCCACGAGTTCCACAGTTCGACAGTTCCGAACAGACTATTCAAGCATGTCACTACTCGGCGAGTCAAACAAGAGCCAGCTCCTAAAACAAGCTTCTGGGTGAAACAGCATCTCAAAGCTGGTCGTAAGATCAAATATCCACCGTATCCGTACGGCGACGCTACGTTCTTCAAACGGTCGAATTTTGGCCTCTACGGAGGTCGTGTTCCGCAGACTGGCAACCAAATATCAGAAGCGGAGAACAAGTACAAAAGAAAATGGATGCCTAACATTTTTTCTATGTCGTTTGTGAGCGAGACATTGCAGCGGAAGTTGAGAATCAAAGTCGCTTCGTCGGTCATACGCACAATTAAGAAAGAAGGAGGTCTTGACGAATACCTTACCAAGCACAGTGCGGCCCGTATCAAGGAGATTGGACCCCGAGGATGGAGATTAAGGTATGCGATTCTACTGAGACAGCAAGAGCGTGCTCAGAGACAAGAAAGATTGCGCCTGAAGCGAATCCGCAATCGACGGCTAGGACAAAGAGCAGCGGCCCTTAGAGTGACCGCATAGGACTCTTTGATGGGTCCCTTGCACTTCATTGTACATAATAATCCAATTTCACTTGCAATAAAACCATTATATATGACTAAAAGAAAACAAAACCTGAAACCAGCTAAACCCAAATATCAACCCACCTACAATGCTCTAACTTATACACAATTCGGTCTACCTCATCATAAAAAAGATAACAGATATTGAAGCGATAGCAGTCATCAGCATGGTGCTCTTGATAACCGCTGGATCCAAAAATCCGAAAGCAGCAGAACAGGTAGCACATTTGAATTCTATAGCGTTAGATTTGGGTTTTGCAAGCTCGTGCGTTAAATGACATACCGCTGAGAGGAGTGTATGCCTGGGGCGAATAGATGCCAAACAGTAGCGAATCGTAGGCGCTCAGATATCCCGCACTAGCAATATCTGTCGATGAACCTGATGAGTTGTAAATGTATAGAGTGTATTCCGCGCTGTCGTTAGTGGTTTAATCAAGCAAAACCAATCGATAGGGGACAGAACTTACGTTAAAAGCGGAATAGTTGCCGTACTCTCGTACTCGCTGGTGTTCCATACCACTTTCGTCTCATCAATAGACACGTTCGAAGCGATCGTATAATAGTGATCATTCATACTGCAGTATGCCTCCACATTCACCGCAGACGGACTTACTTCAAGACTCGTGTACGTCCACGAGAAAGTCGCGTAGCCGCCAATACGAATATAAGTCTCGGAATCGGTGATAGCAGGAGTAATCATAGAGATACCTCCAGCAGGTAGCCTCGGGTCGACAGAAATTTTGGAAGTGGTATGTTCGGAAGAGGATGACTTCGAGTCCGACTCGCTTGAAGTAGCAGAGGATGTTATTTTATCTGCAGATGAAGATGTAGTTTTATCCGCAGACGAAGAGGTAGTTTTGTCCGCAGACGAAGAGGACGATGTTTTGGTAGCATGTGTAGTCGAGCCACTTTTGGTAGTTTCGTCATCCTTGTCTGCTCTAATCATATATGCTAAAATGGTTAGCGTAAGCTGTTCGAACACCAGTTAAGCTTATCCTTACCGTTTCGTTTGTACAGATCAAGCACAGAGTCCTGTATACTTCCGCCAGCAGCATCCACGGCCACTAGCAAAGCAGCAACGAGCAGTGCTATAAAGTATATCTTCATGGCGAAGTCTCTTTCAATCTTGCTGAAAGTGAAATTCTCCGTAAGACTGATTCAAATCATCTCCGAATACGCTTCTCCCTCTGTTTGGTCGCGCATACTCTTTAAGCGGCCCTGTGTTGACTGTTTGCTATTTTTGTCAGGTCCGCCTGCGCCACAAGCGCCACGAATAACCCCGGGCCGCCGCGCCCCTAACAGTCGAGAAACCTGCCAAAGGGACTTACTATAACTTCTCTATCAGAATTTTAGTCGTCATTATACATCATAGTTACAAACAAAACCGCGACAAAGTACAAACGCCGACATCATTGATCCTTCAACTATTAAGAGTAATTGTCAGGAACTGAAGCAAGCAAACAGAAAGAGCGAACTAGCAAAGAAGTAAACAGAACGATACAAAACAAATGTACTCTAAATACACCAACTTTCAGCAACGTAGCAAACAGAACAGCTTAGCCTTATTATACACACGTGTATTGCTACTGGAAAGGCTTGACCTTTGTCGTCTTAGTTGCGCTGACTTTGCGGATTCCACCAGAAGACGTTGATCTCAGTTTTTGGTTCGTAATCTGTCCGGCACTTACAAGTCGACCAGTTGGGGATCGGTTGCCATTCGGACTGTTTATAGTTGACGTAGTCACTGTAGTCGTGGTCATAGTCACCGCAGAAACACTGACGCTTCTCTTGCTGCTTGGTGACCCACTCACTGACCGCGTTTTGCGCACGACAATAACCTCATTTCCGCCTACCCTATTATTCTCAATATTGCCGCCCTCGTCAGCTCCTGCAAGCGAAACATTTCGTGATGGTGACTTGCGTGGCTGGCCTGGTGTCGGTACTGGAAGTGCGGCACTGTTTTCGACCGTGCCGAGAATATGTCTGACTGGAGTACGCGGGCTAGATGATCTCCTAAGACTCGAGAGAAGTTCTAGTGGGTGGTAACCTGCAAGTGAGCGCATTGGACTGCCAAAGCCCATGGTATGTCTCCAGTCTTTGAAATCTCCTTGATGAATATACAGCCAATGTTGCTGGGGGCCTACAACCATTCCCGGTCTCACAAATCGCATATATGAGATAACCTCGTTGGCCGTGAACCCGTAAGCATAGATTAAATATGCACCAATCAAACATCCAGTACGACCTAGGCCAGCTTTGCAGTGTACAGCAATTAAGCCACCTTCGCTGATAACATCAGCAGCCACTCCGATAAACTTCTGGACCATGTCCATCTCTGGGCAGGTTCCATCCTCAAAAATCATGTCAATATGCCGTATCCCGCGGTTTTCGAACAAACGCTTGTCGTACAACGGGGAGTTCAGCCGTACTACAAGACTCACGTTGTTGTCACTGAAGAAGTCGAGGACATTTCGAACCGGAGTGGGAAGCCTATGTGGGCTGACATCGAGCGTTGCGGTGTATTGTGGAGACGCGAAGGCAACAAAGTGAGGCGGGATCACATTAAAATCTCCCATTTCAACCCGTTCGTATTTTTCGTAGCTGCCAATCAGTAAAAGAATTCAAAATAAAACAGTAACAATGTAGCTTACTCTTCAAGATTGAACGTCTTCATATCAAGCAGGCCTTTGTCTTTAGCTTTCCACACGCCGTAGACCACATCTTGCACAGACAAGGTAAAATCAGCCAATGCATAGCCTGCATCACGAAAGGGCATCATGGGAGGCTCGGCCTGAGCGATAGGAGCAAGAGCAAGATGAGGTGGCCATGATTGAATAAGGACCTATTTTGTGAGTAAGCTCGCCGGGACCAGGTGATAAAAATACAGAAGCTCACCATATAGCAGCATAGGACACAAGCAGCATTTGATCTCGATCGAGGGTTAGTCTGCGAATAGAAGACTACAGCTTTATTTTTATTTTCCTCTTCCTGTTCAATTAGCATGATCTTTCAATTGTTCAATGTGATACATACAGCCAAGGTCTCGTGCAAGGCTACGGCGAACCTGTACAAATGGCCGATATGCAATGGGCCGAAGTCATGATGAAACGCATTGTACGGTAGTGAATCGTCAACTGTAAAATAGACGGTTGATTCCGTATCAACTGGTTCGGTGTCATATGCTCCGAGATAAAGACGATCTAAAAAACTTAGAGACAACTAGTCATTCGTACACAGTCAACCTACCCTTCAAGAACTCGATCTTTGGTATTTTAATCCTTCGAGGCGATGCATGAGGAGCCATGGTAGATTGAAAGATGATCTCTTGACTATAGCCCAAAAATTTTGGACAAAAGACTGATGAAAATGCAGATATTGATCAGTCTATGGAGGGTCCGATGTTAGTAGGAGCTCTGCACAGTTTCGACTGTGTAGAGAGCGATCATCGACAAATCATTGATTGGCGTGAGCCTCTCTGTTTACGTTTGCTTGTTTTGACTGCGGGCTGATTGTTTCAAGGCTTTTTCAGGGCCGCGTAACGGACTTTGTCCACCCCCGATACAAACCGGTTGCCAGGGTAATACCCCTGACTTTGTGCACGTCAGGCGACGCCTTAAAACGGCAATTTCTAATATAAAAGGAATGTGTCACAGAAGCGATAAGTGGATATGAGAGGCAAGCATTATTCTTGACCTCCTTCACTACTGAAAAACTCTCGGCTTTTACAATGACTATGCATAGCTTGCTCTATTATCCCAGCGCTCACTATTTACAATAGCTTTTAAACCATAAACAAGCCATAAACAAACCATATTCAATCCGCCATTTAGATCTTCGGGCCCTCTAACACCTTTGCGCCATCAGGAGACTTCCAAAATGATCCATTAGGAAAGCTGTAGGTATCAATAGCATCTTGCGTGTACTGGACACTGTATCCAGCTTCATGCGGAGTGGTGAAGAAGCCGTTAACAATCTTGGCTGGAACAGTGACCGCCTCAGAATAGGTAGAAATATGCTCCAGTAAGCTCTTCTCACCCGAAACGCTAACGTAGTTGATCAATGCCAAATGTTGAGTGTACTCGTTGAGACCAATACCTCCAGAGTGGGGAACAATTGGAATGTTGAACTTCTTGGCCATCAAGAGGACAGCAAGAACTTCGTTGACACCGCCAAGACGACAGGCGTCAATCTGGCAGTAGTCAATTGATTCAGCCTGGAGCAGCTGCTTAAACATAATACGGTTCTGACAGTGCTCGCCAGTGGCAACACCGACACCGAAAGGCTTTAATGCTTTGCGGATGGCAGCATGGCCGAGAATATCATCAGGTGAGGTAGGCTCCTCAATGAAGGTAGGCTTGAACTGGACAAGCTTCAACATCCACTCTATGGCATCAGGCACACTCCAGACCTGGTTAGCATCAATCATGAGCATCTTGTCGTAGCCGATTAGGTCACGGGTTATCTTCATGCGACGAATATCATCCTCAACGTTGCCACCGACTTTGAGTTTGAACTTGTCGAAACCTTCGTCGAGCATGCCCTTCATAAGAGCAAGCATCTTTTCATCAGAGAATCCAAGCCATCCAGCTGCAGTCGAGTAAGCAGGGACTGCGACGTCATTCTTTGCATCTTCTAATCTAGCAGCCTTGGTCTTGGCAACTTCTTTGAGGAGCTCAATGCCCTCCTCGGGAGTAATGACATCGGTAATGTATCTGAAGTCAATGCAGTTGACAAATTCTTCAGGGGTCATGTCGGTCACAACCTGCCAGACTGGTTTGTTCAAGTACTTGGCCCACAAATCCCAGAGTCCGTTAACAACTGCACTCAAACCAAGGTGGATAACACCCTTCTCGGGACCGATCCAGCGCAACTGCGAGTCGGCAACCAGATATCTCCAGGTCTTTCCCATGTTGCTGGTCAGCTCACCCAGGTTTTTTCCGACCAAGCGGGCAGCAATCTCCTTGGCGGCATAGCACACGATGTCGTTTCCGCGACCGATGGTGAAAGACATACCGTAGCCAATAAGGTCACTCGAGGTCTTCAATATGCAGTACGTCGCACTGTAGTCGCCAGCAGGGTTCATGGCGTCAGAGCCAGATGCGTCCAAGCTGGTCGGAAATCGCAGATCTGCATTGTGTTAGCAAATTTTGGCAGGTTTTCAACGCCTAACAGGCAAACGACGTACCGAGAACCTCATACGAGGTGATGACAATATCTTCAATAGCCGGCATTTTCTGTGTCGGTTTTGTAGTCGGCTTATGTTATAAGATGCTAGCAGTGTGGAATTTCCAGAAAGAATTAGAGTAGTCAGGTGTGCGATATAAAAGAGAGAAGGTAGTGGTACTATTTGTATGCCGCTACCCCAGAACGGCGCCGACGGGGTAGACACCGCTTCGGTTCTACGTCGGCTCCTCGGCTATATCTCGGCAGTTCGAGCGTGGGGCGGGTCAGCGGCCTTGAAGTCCGAACAAAGCCCCACGTCTACCCAAATTAGCGAAGCGGTTGCCTAGAAAGGAGAGTTTCTGGTATCTGTGGAGATGTAGCCGAAGGAGAGTGCATCCCTCCCGAAGGGTTTATTTTATGTGCTTCCTCGAACGACTGCGATGAGGTAAACATATATATATATATATATATACATCCCGCGGAGGAATTCGCGGATGCTTGTCTGGCAGAGACGGGCGTCACCAAGTACTGGCCCCTTCTTATGTTTGCTATGTGGGTGTCGCAAGTATCAGCGTGTATTTCTGATGCTCATAGCAAGCCACTACGGCCGGATCAAGGGCCAGCTGGATGTCTGGACAAGTGCGCCCTCGACGACCTTCAGAAGGCTTCAATTATCACTTTTCAGTCTACGTGCTCACTGCACGATTGGCATAACCATGAATGAACTCGAGTCTTGCTGGAGAGATGCGGTAGCATGAACCCAGAGCAATAACTTTGTTATAAGCTCGTATGCGTAGCGCCCCCCACCCGCGGGGGTGCGGTCTTTATTTTTGCCAGCCGGGCGACAACTATGATGATCTGAGCTTGTCCGGGCTTGATGACAGATGCGATACCATGGCTTCTGATATGGCTGCAGATATGGCTGCAGAACTCCACTGTATTGCTGCTCTTGCAGTGATCTGGTTGTTCGACTTGGCTATGGATTTCTCGGGCTTAATCCAGGATCTGAGTGTTCGTAGCGGTGAGGAGCTTATTAGACCAGGACATTAGGAATGCGTCAGACTCCGTCATTTCTATACTACCTACACCAATCTATGGATGTTGAAGCTCAACTTACGCATGGCTGAGACGGCCACTCATGCATTTGACATAGCAGGAATGAGAAATTAGGCCATGATGCAAGCGCGACCCGCCCTCAAGGAATATACATAGAATCCAGTACAGTCTCAACGATAGGATGCTGGCAAAAGCGCGCACTGCTGCGTCTTTTCGTAAACACTGTAAATCACCTTGCGCGCCCTCCCGTCTGACTAGCCGGAGGGTCGGCTGGCTGTACACCTTGACTCAACACGACCGCTGTATGTCGCGGGATCACACGAACGGTATAATCAGATCTTGACAGATCAATTCCATTAGCTGCTTGCACTAGTATCTGCTCTAGAACTCGGCTACTCGCTGTCCTTCAATGCGCAGCCCTAACCCTTTGTGGACAACAACTCTTTCAACGCGTCTGGTTCGCGCGCGCGTTTTGTGCGTTTGCTTTCTTTTGTTTCGTCTTCGCCGCGATCCTGGTCACTAGATGAAAGTTGCTTGCTAGTGGTTAGATTCCATGAGTAAATGGCGAGGCTCAACAAAAGGCACCTGGACAGCTCGTCTAGTCCTGATGATGGCGTAGTCGATGATTCTGCTGCTCCGACTAATAGCCAGGGTGATGTTTTTGGCAACGTAAGTCGCCGATCGGGTGGTTCTAGGTAGCGCTTAATATCTAACTGATTCTTTTACTAGTCTCAAAAACGCATCAGGCTCGGCGAAAGCTCCTCTCAAAGTAGTTCTTCCGGCAAGGATGGGGACAGCGTTGTCGACAATGATTCAGAGTCGGATGATGAGGCTTTCCAAACTTATCGAGAGCAGGTCGAGTCTAGTACGCTCAAGGTACGTGCGAGATGGCTTTTATATCAGGATTGGTTTTTTTAATCAATAGGCGATTGCAGAATGTGGAATTATCAATAAAATTGAGCTTCTCAACTTTATGGTGTGTGAAAACTGTTGACTGGTCATCATATATTTCTTTTTAACATGTTAGTGTCATGCGAACTTGAAAGTCGAGCTAGGGCCTACTGTCAATTTTATCGTGGGTCACAACGGCTCTGGTAAGAGTGCCATTTTGACTGCCTTGACTGTGTGTCTCGGCGCAAAGGCTTCGACGACAAATCGTGCGTCTAGTTTGAAATCTTTAGTCAAGGAAGGAGAAAGGTGAGAATTGCCTGTTTTTGTCGTCAATGAGCTAGTGCTAATCCTAGATCTGCTATGGTGGCAGTTACGCTTAAGAACGAAGGCGATGGATACAAGCCTGAACTGTTTGGGAATGAAATTCGAATTGAGCGAAAGTTTTCGTCGGATGGCTCAAGTGGATATAAGATCAAAAGTGCAGATGGCAGTGTCAAGTCTACTAAACGTGAGCTTCTAGACGAGATTGTGGACTACTTTCTCCTTGTAGTCGATAACCCCATGACAATTCTCAGTCAAGATACTGCCCGGTCTTTCTTAAGCGATTCTTCTCCTGAAGAAAAATATCAGATGTCCATGAAAGGTATTCGCCTGGCGGAGTTACATCAACATTACGATTTGCTTCGTATCTCTCTCGACACAACTCACAATATTCTTCGATCCAAGCGCGATTCGCTCAAAACATTGAAAGCTTCAGTGGAGGAGAAGAAAAAGCTGTTCGATCGCACAGAATTTCACCGCCGAATATATCTTGAGCTGAGTTCACTAAAAAGAAAGTACGCGTGGCTGAAAGTTAAGGAACTTGAAGAACAAATTGTTGCGATAGAATCCCGAGTTATTGAGGTGCAAAGTGAACAAGCTGAGTTTCAACGAAAGCTCGATACCGAACAAGCGCATATTGAAGAACGACGGCTGAAGATTTCGGAAATGGACGCTCAAAAACCTCAGATCAGGGATGCGATTAAGGATAACGAAGACGTATTGACGAGTCTCAAAAATCAAATGATCGATGTCAGACAGCAGCTACGGAACTTGAATACTCAGAAAGAAAAGTCTCTCAAATACCTCAATGAGCAGCGGAACCTTGTTTCGGAATCCGAACGAAAGATTGAAGAGGAGAAAGCTCGTTTAGATCGTGAGGAGGGTGGTGGACAAACTCATCTTATAAAGGAGCGTGAGCAGTATAGTGACCGCCAGGCAAGAATAGCGAAAGAATTGGAGGGTGTTCAACTTGAACTGAACCGTATACGCGACAGTCTCCCATATCTCGAGAACAAGTACCGGAACTGTGAGTCCGCGGTGAAGTCAACTAAAGAAAATATGTCACGGATCGACCATCGGCGTAAACAACTACTCAACAACGAGGGCAGATACCTCAGTGATTTTATTCCAAAGCAGCCTCATAAACGAGACAATGTCGTCAGCATGGAAGATGTTCTTAAAGCACTCGAAAGAGATATGAAGGTCAGGAGCTATCGGGAGCGGCCGCTTGGTCCTATTGCTCGTTATATACGACTGAAAACCCCCAAATGGAGTCCACTGCTCGAATCTACCTTGACAGATATTCTCCCTGGCTTTATGGTCAGGTACAAAGAAGATCAGATTCATTTGAGCAATCTATTTGCAAAACTCAAAGTCGACATAAATATCTATACTTATGCGGATGACAAATTCAACTATCAAAATCGTGCGCCTGAAATTCCTTACAACACTATATTGGATGTGCTTGAGTTCGATGATGAACGGCTGAAGTACCTTATGATTGATTTTGCCAGAGTCGAGCGTATCCTTCTGATAGAGGACCGCAAAGTGGCCGATAGTGTGATGGAAAGCTGCCCATCGTTTATCTTGTATGCAATTGCGTTTAACCAGCAGAAAAAACGTTGCGGTTTTAAAGTAGGTGGATCAAAAGGTAGTTCAAGCTCTGTTCCGATTATTGCGTGGCGCCACGCTGCACGAATGCGAACGGATGCAGAGTCTCAAAAGCGGATGCTGGACGATGAATACGGCGAACTGCAGACTCAGCTTGATGAAGAAAAACAAGCTTTACGGGCTGCTGAGTTGGACTTACAAAACAGAAAGAACGAGAAAATTGAGACGGAGAAGAAATTTAAGCATCTGAAAGCTGAACTCATTCATTGTGAAAAAGAAATCGAGCGCGTTGCCCAAGCTCTCGACACAACTGACGAAGGCAGTCAGCTGATCACTCTCGAGAGCGAGTTTGAGAGATACAAAGAAAGAGAAAATCAATCTAAGGTTGAGGTTATGAATGTCATGCAATCTCAGCAAGAGCTGCAGCCTCAGTTGGATGCTACTGCGGATTTGATTGAGAGGAGTAAGCAGAAGCATATTGAACTTTCGGCCCAATTATCTGAAATCAGGGACAATGTGATGGAGCTCGCTGGTGAAAATGGCCGGGTTGAGCAGATTGTGAAGCAGTATGAAGGAGTGATTAACAGACGACAGAATGCGTTGGAAAAAATGGAACATGATAAGGCAGAACTATACTCGCAAACAAAAACGCGACTTGAAATGGCATCGAACTATGGTGATCGTCCTTCATTCAACGAAGATGAGACCTCGGAACGAATCAGCGCGCAAATAAAACAGAAGACTGAAGAGTATGATGTAGAGCAGCAGACTCTTGGCAAGACTGTTGAAGAGATTTCGAAAGACCTCACCGAGGCACGCGAAGCATATGTTCAGGCAGTGGCTGAGTATCGAGAGCTGAACAATATGGAACGAGAGCTCACGAGTACATATGAGGAGCGTGCTGATAGGTATATTAAGTTCCGGAATGCTATATGCCAGCGAGCTAAAGCAATATTTAAGTACAACCTGCGAATCCGCGGATTTGACGGTGGATTGTACATTAACCATAATTTGGGTACTATCACTATTCAAGTTTCGCCTAGCGATAACAACAAGGTACATTCGGAGGGTGGTAGTCGTAAGGTCACTACCCTTTCCGGAGGCGAGAAGTCATTTACCCAAATTTGCTTTTTGCTTGCCTTGTGGGATCAAATGAACTGTCCTATTCGTGGCTTGGATGAGTTTGATGTGTTTATGGATGCAGTTAACAGACGTATGACATTACGACTTATGCTTGATGCTGCTCGTGCGAAGACTGAGATGCAAACTATTTTTATCACTCCTCAGGATATGGAGAACATCAGATTTGAGGAGGACGTCAAAGTCATCAAAATGGCTGATCCCAAACGATAAATGGACGATGGCGACGCGTCGGATGTTGTACATATTGTGTTGTAGAATTTTGTAGAGAGTTCGACTGAACCTGATTTGATCTTATTGGCTATTTCTTTTGTGTTTTTGGCGTTAAATTTTTTCCTTGATATAGTTTAGTAACTTATGTGAGTAATATTTCTATAGCATACACAGGCAGAAAGGTAGTCAATGCTAAGGTTCAAGCGTGATGTTGAATTACCCTACTACTCTCCGTCATGTCTGTCGGCTAGACCAGTGCTCCATAACGATTCACGGCCGATCTGAAGAGCTGGCCTTCAAGAGTCATAGACGACAGGATATAAAGGCTTTAATTAATAAAGCTTGAGCGACTAGTGAAATCAGAGTTTTTTGACCAGGTTTCGTTGCGATTAACGTTGACTGACACAGCCAGCGCTGCGCGATGTCAGAACCAGCAGAGCTAACAGCAGCCGAGAAGGCCAAGATACGGAGAGAAAGAAGAGAGGCTAAGATTTTAGCCTCGGGAGCTTCACGTTTGGACAAAATATCTGGAAGTTCTGGAAGTAAAAGGGTTCATTTGAAGACGCCAGTTGCCGATACCACGGCGTCGTCGGCTTTTACAACCGCCACCCCGAGAACGGCTAAACTATCTACCACTACATCTACTAGCTTTGAGAGTTCGTTCTCTACGACTGCTAGTACAGCAGCTAGTACTACTAGTTTTGATCATGATGATCCTCCGGATGTTACTCCTGATATGTTTACACGCTCGCTGTTTGCGTCCAACGGATCCTTATCGAACCAAGATGATGCCGAGCAAATGAACCAGCAGATGCAGAGTCTCATGAGCCTTTTGGGTGGATCAATGCCAATGAATGGCGGCCAAGATATGCCAGCGCAGAATGGTGCGATGGACCAAATCATGCAGTCGATGATGAATGGTGGTACGAATGGCGATGCTTCTAGCGCTTCCTCTATGTACGCGCCGCCCAGTACAGATAACAGCCGATACTGGAAGCTGGCTCATAGCATTTCAATTATTGGATTAGCCATTTATGGACTGATCTTTGTTGGTGTAAATGGAAGTCAGCTGAATCGTTTGGATGTAAACACAGGCGCGCGGTCGCTGTTTTGGTACTTCGCTACGATTGAAGCTGTGCTGCAGTCTAGCCGTTATGTATTGGAAAAGGTGAGTTTCCTATTATTTCCTCGAGTTTCAGTAAAACAGCATTACTAATTTTAGGGCCGAGCACCTTTATCATCGATCGCCAAGTTTGCTAACTACTTACCCCCGCGATATGCATCATATCTTATCCTTCTTGCTAGATATCTCCAGATCGGGACCCACATAATTGCAGACTTCAGTTTATTCCTGTTTGTACTTGGAATTGGTATTTGGTTCAAGGGGATGTAATCTGTGGTTATGTTTGCAAGACTAATAAATAATTACCTCTAACTTATTTAATAACGTTTTTTATTTACTTTTTGTAGCCGAAAACGAACCGTACATAACAAATTTTATTACAGAACAGAAAATTTACATGACCCTATTCAAGATGATATTCCCAAACTGAATCGCTGTTTTCCCGACTATGCAACGAGCTCAACGGCACCGCCAGCAGCCTTGATCTTTTCCTCCGCAAGCTTGGAGACGTATCTAGCCTTAACAATGACAGGAACCTCGGGGAGTCTTCCCTTGCCGAGAACCTTGCCGTAGCCAAGAGCAAGAGTGTCAATGACAGGAGCAACATCGGAGCTCTCCTGGAGGGCGGCTTCTCTGATATCAGTCGGAACCAAGCTCCACAGCTTCTCAATGTTGACGGTAGGCTTCCAGAACTAAATCATTGTTAACACTGCAAAGTCTTAAGTGTAACGATGATAAAGGTACTACTTACGTGGTTCTTCTGTAAATGGAAATATCTCATACCGACTTTACCGAAGTAACCAGGATGGTACTTATCCATGTTGGTTCGGTGATGGTGCTGACCACCAGCAAGACCACGTCCACCTAATCCGTCAGTTTGCATGTCCAAATTGTGCTAGTTAACTTCAACATTCCCGCCAGCTCAAGTCAATGTTTCCGTGAGCGGAATCCATTGACAATCTCGGTGGGTGAAGAAGTATATATTCTGTATGATTGGGTAATTACCGGGATGCTTGCGGTGCTTGCCAACACGACCGTGACCGGCTAAAAAAGGTTAGATTTTCACAGTTCAGACACATCACATTGATCAGCAGCTCTCGCTATCATCATAAATCATAAAGTGGCAACTCCTGGCAACGGCTTTATCCTTCAAGCGCGATGAAGATAGCGTCTCTTTGAAGAAGCGAAAAGATCCAACGACAACCTTGCGAGAGCTCCTTCCTCAGAAATTTAGATCAAAATCTTACCTGAAACGTGTCCTCTGAGTTTCCGTGTCTTAGTAGTTCTGGTCGGCATTTCTCTTGATAGGTGAGGTCTGACGGTATCTGAACACTTAACCCAGTCGAAACAACGAAACTCGTACTCACCCTTCTTTAGGATGAAGCGTTGGCATTGCCCGCGCTGTTGAGTTCGCTTTTCGTCGAATTCAAGCTCGTGCCCTAGAATACCGCAGTCACGCTTCTTAGCTTTCAGACAGGCTGCGAGCCCTAGTCGTAATATGGGTTAGGTTACATAGCACGCTATTACATGTTTTAAGGGTGTGGTGTGTCGCGGCGCTGACCCCCTGACTGAATTCGCCCATTCAAAACACACGATAAAGTAAGAGTCCCCACGCTTTTCCAACGCATTGCATTGCCTGGTTGCTGATCTAGCAAGCCAATTGGGTCCACAAGCACAGTAGCTCTCGGTAAAGGGAGTGACCCAATGCTACAACAGATACCCAATCGAATCTATTGTCAATGGGCGATTCTGAGCCGAGCAGAAGACCCTCTGATGCTATCGCAAATGGCTCCTCAGAAGCAATAGCAGACCCTCCTCTTGCGCCTCGAAATATCAAGACAATCGTATTCGGTCAGAACTATGAAATCGAAGCGTGGTATCCATGCGAAGCTTACTTTACAGACGATGAGCGAAAATACTATGCGAAGAATATATTGGAGCGATTGTTCGTTTGCAATCGATGTTTCAAGTACACGATAGACGCGGCCCAAATGAGCACGCATCTGGTAAGACACATTGACTCAATCTTGCTTGTCGGAAAATTAACTCTAATAACAGCTAGATTGCTTGCAGTAGCACGTTTTCAGCTCCTGGGAAGCTGGTGTACCAATATAATGACTTCTCCATTCGTGAAATAGATGGAACCGAGAGCAAGCTTTATTGTCAATGCCTGTCGTTGTTCGCGAATCTATTTGTCGCGACCAAGTCTGTTCATTTCACTGTTGATCGATTCAAGTTCTATGTCCTTATCCTTCATGAGTCGGCCCAATCCGAGCAGGTCGTGGGATATTTTTCTAAAGAGAAGATTTCTTGGGACGATAACAACCTCGCGTGCATATTAATATTTCCGCCGTTTCAAGGTCAAGCTTTGGGACAGATGCTTATTGAATTTTCCTATCGGCTGTCACTGATTGATGGGGTCTATGGATCGCCTGAAAGGCCCCTGTCGGAACATGGCTTTAAAAGCTACTTGTCATACTGGTGCTCGGCAATCTACCGCTCGCTGTCTGTTCTTGAGAAGTTGGCCGAGCATAGAGGGACACCGTTAACTATAATGGATTTCTGTAAAGTCACGGGTATCAAAAAAGAAGACCTCTCGGAAGCGTTACGCCATATGAATGCTTTGCGGAAAAAGGATGATAATTCTTACGAAATCTCGAAAACCAATATCCAGATGTGGGAAGACATGCAACGAATAAAATCAAAAGCTCTCATCGACCTCAAATGTATTAAAATCTCATGAAAAGGCGAACTTGTGCATACTTTGTTATAAAACGGGATACATCATTGATCATATTTATCGTTTATTAATAATGATAACTTGTGAAAAGTAACAAACAAAACCTCCAGTCAACTCCTCGTGGCAGAGACCGCAACGTGTCTCGTGCATGCTGATACAAATATACACATATACAAAGCCCAAGGTCAGGTAAACATCCCCAGTCATTGGCTGTTGACCTACTCATTATTAAACCTGTGTCGTCTATTCTCCAGAGCCGTGGCAGCAGTATTAGACTTGCTGAAATCGAACACCGCGAAACAGCAAACGTAACCAATTCCATCAACATAAAGCGAGCACTCGCGGAAGAAATCGACAGTAGCCTCGCATGACTGTGTAAGCGAGAACCATAATACAAACGGAGTCAAAATTACACTCAAGATCTCTTGCAGAAGTAGGACGATCTTGAGACTGTAATACTTGGTAAATTCGCTCTTCACCTCATCCGTGTGAAGCCGACCATTCCATTCCGGGGGAAGATAATGGGTGAACTCCGCAACATAGCGTAAGTTTGCTTCCGGCTCAAACACAAGCGTCTCTTCCTGTATCATTCCACGGGCAACCGCCAGGATAGTACCGAAAACTCCAATATAGAATAAAACCGTGCGGTCTGGTGTAATTTCAAATCCCAAAAACAAGTCGGGGTCGATGACGGAAGCAATGCCAAGAACCGCTGCAAACGAACCGGCAACAAATGCAATAAACCTAAATATCTGTGTAGTCCGCTCTTTAGGAAACTGATCGATGTATCTTGACGCTGGATAGTAGCTCAAATTGAGACGTCGGCGAAATATATGCGACAGCTCGTTATACTCTCGAAACTTCCATTCAGCCAGTCGGCTGTACTGACGTGACCCAATCGTACTCGGATTCTTATGATATTCATCAAAATATTTGAAAAAGTTCAGTAGAATAAGGTAAACAACAATGAAAGGTGCGAATATAAGGTTAATAGCGCCAGCAAGAATGAAGCGTCGGCGCAAGCCTTCCGCTAGCTCTTTTCTGTGCTTGTCAGTCAAGAACATCGATCTCACTTGACCTTGCTCATTGAAAACATAGTCCATGACACAGAAACTTATATTCCATTCCAGCGTCCGTGTCAGCCATTGAGCATGCTGCATAAATGGCAACGGTATCGTCAAATCCAGAATGTTTTTGTTAGTCATCGCTATGAAGTAGTTGTCTCTCCGCATAATTCTGTTGGCAATATCAGGCTCATTCATACGCTGCTTTGACTGGAGACCTAAAAATTTGAGACCAGCAGCACTGGAAGTGACCGGATTATGCTCCCTGAGCTTCACTAGCCTCTCAGAGACCTGTTGCCATGAGATTGTTTGCATCTCATTCTGCAATTAGAACATAATTCTTGGATAAAAAATAATCAACAACTCACATCGGTAATATCCAGTAGATATAGATAGAAGTTTCTCAAAGAAACCAACCTCTTTATATCAAGCACATCATGTGCCAGCTTCAAAAACCACGCCAGCGTTAAGATCCACAGGATAAAGGTGGAAAATCCAGATAATTTCGCCGCGCATTGAGGAACTTCGATATCTGAGAGCTTAGAACTCGTTCGAATAAGAGAGTAGTCAATACAGGCAGTCAAGTACGTCGAAAATCCAACAACGAATGCCAATGTAGCCATATTAATCGCACGTGAGATAATTATGTTGTAAATACCGCTCCCAACATAATAGTCGTATACCTCCTGCAGGAAATTATCCAAGTTCTCAACATTTACCCATTTCCACAGTTCCCGTTCTTTCGGATCAATCAAACCGAGACGCGCATGACGGGCTAATTCAACCTCGTCTGGCTCGCGATATACTTCACGTCGCGTCATTACCGGCGGCTCATCTAAGGTCGATGGTCTAGGTGGTAATCTAATAGGACGCGCCGAGGAGCTACCACTGTCATGAGTCATAAAAGGTACATATGAAGACTCCAAATTTACCCCCTGAGGTACATGAATATTTGGTGGAGGCGCTGGAAGGTCTCGGGGCATTGGTGGTAACGGATATGATGTCCCCGGAGGTCCAAACCAAGAATTTTTACCAAATCGAAATGACAGCTCGGCGGGAGACGGTCTCCATACTTCACTTCCGCGCTTATACTTGGATATGTTGGGGTTGACTGGTGCCTCATACATCAAAGATTGGGGAACATCGTCGTCGTCGTCGTCATCATCGTCATCGCCGTCAGCGTTAGTCTCAAACGTTGTGGCGTTCTGATTTCGCACAGATACATCCGAGTCCCCCGTCGGGCCACGCGAAAGCTTGCGGTCAGCGTAGTCTTTATAGGACTTGGATTGTGGTGCATCAGAAGATGTCTGTTGGATAGCGGTAGGTTCAGAGTCTGGTTCGATCTGTCTGTCCGTCTCGCTTACTAAATTGTGATCTGAGTCCACAAACCCGCTAGGAACGCCTGCAGACGATGATGCAGCGGAAGAATAGTGAACCAGTTCACGATCATCTTGTGATCCTAACAAAGATAATGTTAGTCCACCGCCCAAATTGGCCTCGACGTCGAAATTCTGATAGAATCTCTCGTCCTCATCGTTCAAGCGCCGATAGATCGAAGCCTGACCAAGCAGGCGGGCCAAAAGGTCATTTGTAGCCATTATATCGGTCTCTCATCCAAAACAAACAAATCAGCAAGCCGTATCTGATTCGTCAAAGAAGCATCTCTACCGCTATCCAGCTACGGGCGCGTCAGCAGTAACCAGTATGAACCAGCGTTCCCTGTTGTTCGTAGATCAAGCATGCGTGTTCACGATGATGGCGCGCCTGCATTGGGACTTTCCAAGTGAACTGTGCACTAAATTCTTATCACGTGACAAAACATACCCCCGTGCTTACTCCCTGCGGCGCGCGTGAGCTTTCGGCTAAAGGCTGCCTTGACCGATGAAGAGTAAGAGAAACTATTAAATCATCAGGCAGGAAGGCAGTCAGGTTCGATCCGGTAGGCCAATTGCATACAGTAGGCGCATAATGAATGTATTACCCAGTTTGGATGATCCTGCACTAGTATCGGCTGGCTTGGGCGGTTTGAATTCGGCGGCCAGCGGTCTGTCGTCCGGCGGGCGGTCGAATCTGCTGTCTCTCAAGTTAGCCGAGATTTTATCGACTTCATACGCTGACTCGAGCATAAGAGAGGCATTGGTGCTACTCGGAGAACGAATACAGGAAAATACGCCAGATGTGCGACGGCAGTTTCGCGCCAATGTTGAGGCAGAGGTGATTGAGGCCAATGGACAGGTCCTCGAGCAGTTCTCTAAGATTGCTATGGTAGAACACTCCTGGCGTCTTATTGCGCGAATGTTATCCGGCTAATGATTTTTAGGAACTTGAAACTCTTGGTATGACTATATCAAATATGAACTCCATTGTCGATGATTTATCGGTCAGTGTTGGTCAGAATAAGGAGCTTACCCAAAACTTGTTCAATCAAGAAGAGGAACTGTCAACCCAGAAGTTTGAACTTCAGAGCAAGCAGGCGCTTTTAGAAGCCCTCAAAATCCATTTCATTCTTTCTGATAATGATGTGGAGATTCTCACGTCATCGTCACAAAAGATTGGCGACCAGTTTTTTGATACCGTCAAGAAGGCTAGGTCAATATACAATGACTGCGAGTTACTATTGGCTAGTGAAGATGCTGTTATTGGGGCAGAAATAATGGATAAGCTAGCTCGTCAGCTGGATATGGCATTCGACAAAGTCTACTACTGGATTCAGCGTGAGATCAGAAATCTATCAGTTGATGATCCTATAATCAGATCAAACATTCGTCGTGGCCTTGGTATGCTGGCAGAGCGCCCTATCTTGCTCCAAAACTGTTTAGATGGTCTTTCTGAAATCCGCCAAAAAGTCATATTACGTGAGTTTTTAAACGCGCTCACTGAAGGTACTAAACCGATTGAGCTTGCTGCGTACGACCCATTCAGATACGTAGGGGACATGCTAGCATGGACCCATGCTGAGATGGTGAATGAAAAAGAGACATTAGAGTTACTATTTTTGCAAGAAGATGGCTATAAAGTGCAAGGTATGGATGAAGATTTTGCCGCTGATCTCTGGGCCGAACCGTTTGATCTCAAAAAAACAATTGATGATCTTACCGACAGAAATATGCATTCTGTATGCAAGCCACTAAAGGTATGCACGTACATGACTACCGGCATTTTTGTTCTTAATTAACTTTCAGTCGCGTATCGATCAAACGTTATCAGGGCAGATTGATGCAACGCTGGCGTTCCGGATATGTCACTTGATCGAATTCTACCGATCAATGTTTGCAAAATATTTGCGTGATAAGGCCGAACTTTTGAATTTGCTGAATGTGTAGGTGAGATGTTACCCCTTGGTTCATAAGAATACTAACAGCCAGACTGGAAACGTCGTCGATGAATCAGTTCAAACGTTCTATACGAGAGCAAATACATCTCACAGAGACACATCTTCCTCAAATAGCGAGTGACCTGCAGCCACCTCAATTTCTTCACGAAAAGCTGAACGATATGAAAGTACTGGTAGCTTCTTTTGATACTTCTTTTGCTGTCGCCCCGGAACATCGTGACGAGGAATTTGCGAAAATTCTTGAGCTGTCTCTAGATCCGGTTCTTGATCTCTGTGGCAAGATGTCAAGTTCGGTGGGAGAAGCCGAGAAAAATATTTTCATGATCAATAGCTACGATGCTGCTATTTCTATGCTCAAGCTTCATGCGTTCACAAAGCTCAAAGTCACTGAATATGAAACGTCTGTACAAGACTGCGCGAATGTTCTGGTTGAAATTGTTCACAAAATGTTTCTCGACGACTCTAAACTACGTCCGACACTGCAAGCAATCAAAACCAAGGCTAAAGATGTTGAGCTCAAAAATCTCGATTTGTTCCGAGAAAACAAGCTCACTCAAATGGCAATAGCTCTGGACGATTTTTTACCGTCTGCCTTAATGGATGCGCAGACTTTTCTTCAAAGACTGGCATCGCCACGTTTGGGAAGTAGCATTATTCAGCGGGCCACCAAGCTTTTTGTCGAAGACTTCGCAGTCGTTGAAAACGCAATTGTCGAGTCTATTGAGTTTCCACGATCTGTATTTCCAAGGACCGTTGCCGAGGTCAAGGTACTATTGGTAGTGGACTAGAATGTAGATTACTTTGCTTAAATTTTATTTATAACAAATACTTGATGTAAACCAACCATGAGTATTCTCAATTCAGAATACCAGCTATGCAAACGTTCCCAAAAAAAGACCGGCCCGAGTATGTAGTGCAATGATAACCTCAAGAAACTGGCGACAATCGTCGCTTGTTCCGTGAATTGCGAATCGGTGTGGGAGACGTAGGAAACGAAACCATTGGTATATTGTTCTCGGCCGGTGACAGCCTGAGAGCAGGAGGTGTTTGAGAGCTGTAAGTATTGCCGCCTTTAAGCTGTGACACTGGGGTGACTGGCTCACTGACGACGGTAAAAGATGCCGACAGCTTTGGCTGTAGAGATTTGTCTTCATGAATGTTATTCTCTGATCTATTAGAAAGTCCTTGCTCTCGACCACTAGTAAGCGTCGATCCCTCTAATAATCTGCGGTGGGACGGGGGAGGAGTAGCAGGAGGAGATAATCTGCCGAGCGAATGCATGACTGACAACGTTGTCGAGCAAGTCACGACGGTTTTCTCCCTGTAATATGTACTGGTACTTATGACGATTGGGTTATGTGATTTCGCTGCATAGACCTTGTCATATCGAGGCATCGAAGTCGATCTTCCCAGCGCTCGTCAACGCGTCGCGTCGCGTCGCAATTGGGATGTTGCAAACCGCCTCGGAAGTGACGACGGTCTACAGCCTACTATGGAAGATCTACGGCAGACTACTAAATGAGCATCCCCTCACATGTTGAGAAAAGAACCTGTCCTGATTAAATTGACCTGGAGATCATTGGGTATAGCAAATGGTCGATTGACGTGCGCACAATTAATTATGAACCGAATGCTTCGAGTAACAATTGACAATCCGTGAAATCTCCGCCCCGTTCATCACTTCCCGACTCGACCAAATGACCCTCGACACCAAGTCTGTCGACCTCCACGACCGACTTCTCCTCTTTAATGATGATCATGGTCACCAGTTTCATCGCTATACTGGCCGGTTTGACATTCTATTAATAATTATATCCGTAATTGTGACCTCAATTGTGTCAATTTATGTCGTGCTTTGGTGCACGCGTCGCGTATACCCAGCAGATCGTTTATGGAGACTGAAAAGAATGTCCATGTGATTGATTTTCGACTTAATTGATTCACGACTGTCACACAAAGTGAAATCGCAGCTCAAAGAACTGCCGATCAATTAATTACCTGATGGCGAAATCAGGAAAGGAAATGACGGTATTAAACTATTTCGACAGCATAAATACTGGAGAGTATCCTGTTCATTTGCGCGTTTGCAAGCTTCATATTTTCTCTCTTCAATTCGACTTTTGTTGATATTTACCGCCTATATTCTACGCAATAGTTTAAATTACAATTCAAAATGTCCAATAAATTTCAGGAACTCAAGTCTAAGCTCACTGGTCAAGAATCTGACCAGCAGCAGCAGCAGTCTTCTCGCGGCTCTCAGGATCAGTCCTCCTACGATCAGCAGGGCGGTCAAAATCAGGGCCGTACTACCCGTTCGGGGCGTAATGACCAACAGCAGCAGGACTTTGGTTCGTCCACTACTGATGAATCTCAACTTTCTGGAGCTGGAGGCCGCCAGTCTGGAAGTGCCGGAGGTCGTCAATCACAAGGTGCTGGAGGTGCTTATGGGGCGTCGGACACCACCGGCGGTGAGAATATCGCAAGCTCTGGCAACTATGGTAGTCAGCAATCGCAACGCTCTCAGCAACAGCAGCCTGGCCAAAGAGAAGCACGTTTTGGTGATCAGCAGCAGCAGTCGTCTGGCCAACGAGGTGCTGACAGCGGATTCAGTTTTGGCTCTGCCGAGCCTCGTCAGCAGGGATCCACCCAGCAGGGTTCGCAAGGCTTGAAGGCTCAAGGAGAGCAGTTGCGGGACGAGTTTACTCAATAGGTCTTTCAGCTTACTTCCACGCTTAGTGCCACAATGTGAATACCGGGACGCACAACACTGTGATATCGTTAAAGAAATTAATAAAATCATTTATATCGTGCTAATTAGATGTCATAACGTGATAATAAAGTCAACTATCTTTTTTGAGCGTATCAGAATCTGGTGTCATAGTTTGCTGCTTCGACATAAATCTGTTCATAACTGCAATCGCCTCAAAAGACGATTGATAAAGTGAAAATATTAAAGCTGTCGACAAAGTCACCTTCAGTATTCGTGGCAGTGTACCGCTGAACAGCTTCATAACGCCCTCCTCTTGCACAATATTTATCATACATCGGGTGCTACGGCTCTTGGCAGCTATTCTTCCCGAGAGCGTTTCCATACGAGTCTTGATCACGTCTATGGGCATCGTCGAAATCCTGTTCTCTGTTAGTACTGCAAAAAATTTACGTAAGAGCGCCACTCACACTGCAGCATAGCTGGCAAGAAGTTCTATAGTGGTAGTCCATTCGCCGGATAATCTTTGACCAGGCGGAACAAACCCTTCAGCGAATTGTTTTATTCCGTTGAAAGCTGTAAATCGGACAGCTGACGCAAATCCTTGTCTTAACAACGTAGGCATAAATCCGTAAGTATATCCTAGAACTCCATGTAGCTGAAATACTCTTTTGAAAGTGGCTAGAGAGCCTGTACCTTGGGTACCGAAGTTACAGATTTGGCGGACTTTGACGACTATTTCATCAGTACATGCCATGCAGTGATATGATCTTATGAATTCTTACGCTCAAATGGAACTAGTATGACAGACTCAGCAAAACCTTTAGCAGTTAGCGGGAAAAGATTTCTTATCCGAGGAAGAGCAACGTACCTGCCGCCAATCCTGCTGCTAATGATATGGGCGCGGATATTTCTCCGTTTTCATCCTTCAGTTTATCACTCAAATAGTTATAAGTTGTCAGTCGCATTATAGTTTTCGACGCATTGCCCGCAATTGTAGTTCCGCATCCTCTGAAGAGCTTCGTCGTTAGTGCAGGCCGCCCAACCTTGTCCTGCAATGGACCAGGAAGTTGGCTTCTGATCTTGTGATACTCAAAGGGATCTGCAAGCAATTAGAATCTAAACAACGTATAAGCACTAAAACTCCAAGAACCATGCTCACATGTGACAAAGGTCTCTGCGCTTCCCGCAAGTAGTCCAGCGGCGATCAGCTGGCTCAATGAGATCTGCCCTATTAGCGCACAGTGCGTGGGGTATTAAATACTTGACACCTCACATTTCCTGTCAATAAGGTTGAAGTCATAGTTTTTTGTATTCCACCGTAACGAGAGATGTTATCCTGATATTCTGTCTATATGTCATCGACTATTCCACTCAGTACTCTGATTGAGCGAGTAGCGCGTAGCGGCGCCATACTTCCCAATTAGACCCAAGCCATACCCGGGGTCCCGGATGACGATCCCAGCAGCAGCACATTGTCGTTTACACCAGCCAAACTTTTACGGAACGATATCACTGGCTCTACACGCTATAGATTAGATGGTTGGTACGGATTAACGCGGCAACGCTTCATACCGCAGTATAAGACAGGGCAAATGTTATATCCAGGACACTTCGACCATTGGCAAAATTTAAGAGGGTACGACAGACTTCATTACTTTGTATATAACACACGGGCCGAAGAACTAAAAATACAAACCGAAATAATACATCTCATAGCGCCAGATGTGCAATAAACCTCAACGCTCCAAAAGACGCAAGATAGAAACATTGTATGTTCTGCCGATTGAAATACGCGTCAAACAGTGCTTTTGTGAATAGAAGACGACTCACAAAACTATCTTTGCAGAATCTGATCCATTTAACATAGAAGTACCTTGTCTTAATTCATAACCCTCATCAAAAAAAAACTTTACCCTTTTTTGTAGAATTTTTATAATTTTTTTTTTTGACGATCATGCATTGTGCATGACTGCAGTTTTAAATTATAGTTCCCCATTACCAGTACGCTAAAGAAACATAGAATAAACCTGCGATACTAGTTGCTGTGCCTTGGTTGTTGTAAAGGTCGCGGCTGGCTGTTGTTGTGCGCATTTGTACGACGAGGCTGTCCTTGTTGTTGCTGTTGCTGCTGTTGTTGCTGTTGCTGGTAATTCTTATTATTATTCGTCTGGGAGGTAGGAGCAGGCAATCCCATCTGAGGACGAGGAACAGTCTCAGGCGAGTCGTACACATAAAGACTTTTATCGATTTCTGCTGGAATAGGAGCGATTTCAGTACCTAGCTCTTGCTCGATCTTGTACAAAGTGAATCGATCATCCCAAGAAATCAGATTGATCGCAACACCCAAATGACCAAATCTACCTGAACGACCAATGCGGTGAAGATAAGTTTCAGCAGTCTTCGGGAAATCAAAATTGATGACAACGTTGACGGCTTGAATATCAATACCTCTCGTCAGAAGATCGGAGCAGACAAGGTTTCGGCACACGCCGTTTCTGAAATCGTGAAAGACTCTGTTTCTGTGCGCCTGCAACATTCGAGCATGTGAATAGAAACAAGAGTAGCCCAACTCTGTGATTTTTTTTGCCAGGAGTTCGACACGGTTGGTAGAATTACAGAAAATAATAGATTGGTTGATCTGAAGCTTGGAAAAAAGCGTATTCAAACAGTGAAGCTTTTGTTTCTCTTCCACGAATGCGTAGTATTGAGTAACGCCTCGGAGGGTAAGCTCATCCATCAAATTGATTTCATACGGCTTGTTCAGGTGTTTATCCATAAAGCTCTTAACAGCCAATGGAAATGTAGCAGAGTAAAGTAAAATTTGTCTGTCGGAGGGGAAATGGTTTAAAAGCCTTTCGATGACAGGAGTAAACTCCGGCGACAGAAGCTTGTCAGCCTCATCCATAATAAACACTGGACACGATTTGAAATCAGCAACCCCTCTATCGGCTAAATCGAGAATTCTTCCTGGAGTTCCGACCATAACGTGAACTGTTTCGCGCAAACGGACGATATCCTCACGAAGACTGGTACCGCCAGTGGTAGCCATAACGTTGATGTTGAGATGCTTGCCAAGCGTTTTGCAAACGTGCGACGTTTGGAATGCAAGTTCTCTAGTAGGAACGAGAATAAGCACTTGGATCTTGGACACCTTAGGATTGACTTTTTCTAGCGCCGGAATCACAAACGCGGCAGTTTTACCTGTACCATTCTTGGCTCTGGCAAGAATATCTCGTCCTGTAAGAGCGATCGGGATAGACTCTTCTTGAATTGGTGAAGGCCGCTCAAATCCGGCTTCGAAAATGCCCATCAGTAGTTCCCGTTTTAGATGGAAGTCTTCAAATTCGCTTCCTCGTGTTCCAGTAACATCTTCTGTTTGTGGTCTGGTATCTTTGGCGGGGAGATTGATCTGTGATTTCCAGTTCTCGCTAGAACAACATTTGTTAGTACGGCCAACCAAAAAAGATCAAAACAGAGTGACCCTCGGCCAACTTTGCTTTGTGACATACTTTGTTGCTCCACCATTGGCGTTGTTCGAAATGGCCGCCATAATATAGTAAAATCTGAAGATAGGTTGCTCGAGTCACGCAAATAAAAAAAACTTAAGATCAATCAAGCCGTACGAAGGAATTGAGCGTCGATATCAAACTAATTCGACAGTAATTGAGTTTGATTAAAAATATTGGATCAATAGTAAGATGGATATAGTTATAAGTCGTTGGTTATTTGAAGTTGAAAGAGGTACTTCGAAGATATTATGGTACAACCGCGAGGGAACGAAGAAGAAAGCCTTGAAGACCATATTTTCGTTGGTCACGTGCGTTATTTTCCATCGTCAAGAGTTATCCGCGGCGTCTCATTGCGTGTGGCTTGACTGAGCGACCGCAAAGAACTGTAGCTAGAACACTTTTAATTTGTTCGGTCTGTGTAACTACAACGTATTAAATTAGACTCTTAAATTGTCCGGCTAAGTAATGACTGTACTATGTTACAAAAAATTAAAATAAAAAATGCTACTGTTTTGGTACTGATGCCAGCCCATTATTTTCAGTGCTTCGCCTAGTTTCTTGTATAGGTGTGAAATTTGTTCCTTTTCTGGCTCTGAACGAAAACTCTGCTAATGCAGTTTGTGCATCAGTAACTGCCATCGTACCGATCCGTTTCAGAAACACTCGCTCGTCGGATTCACGGTAGCGGTCCCAAAAATCGATGCCTTGCTGGGCAGAGATAGATAAGGTGTCGTAGCCTGATTTGATGACTTCAGATACTTGCTCTGATGTTAGGTGTGCAGATGAAAACATGGTTGACCTCTGCTGTAGCAGAGAGTGGTAGTGCTCCGAAATGGACATCAGCGTTTCGAGAGCTTGCGGAGCAGTCGAGGGTTGCGAGTAATAAAGACCAGCCAATTTCTGTAATACATCGTTCATCTCGATAAACTTATAGAATAAGTCGTCGTAGTCAGCGGCCGATGAAAGAAAAGATTCGCCAGCGGAAAATGCCAAAACCAGGACACGCGTGATAGTCTCAATTAAGCCCCGGACTTCGTCCCTATCTTTTAGGCGGCTTGATGTGATTGTCAAAAACCTGAGCAGCGATAATATTGATCGCCATAGTTCCCCCCAATGATACCGTAGTCTTACACGTTGTCGTTTGAGTTGGGATATGATTCGGTGGATTATACCGAGATTAAGAATGTACATGTTGATATCTAGTGTCCTTCTCATGTTATGATCGACTGAGCAAATCAATGCATCCAGTATCGCCTCGATGAGTAAGCGCTGGGACCTGACAAGTGGCAGAGCTGGTTGGCGTTGGCGACATATTCGAACGGTCGACATAGTCTCAGCGCTTATTAACTTTTGCATGGCTGCGGAATCCTCGACCATAATTCGAAACACAAGCAAAATAAGTCGTCCGTAATGTGCGTGTCGCTCAGATCGACTCTGGTGCTCTAGAATGTATGAACTTAGAGACACAAATGACGCAAACGGAGAATCTATAGATCAGCTTCAAACTCAACTCGCACAAAACCAAAGAAAATATTACCTCCCTGTCCGGCTAACTTTGTATCAAGAAATACTCGTATGAAAAACCTGTTTGCATATACAAAATTAGAAGTTGCAAGGAGTACGGTTGCAGCAGCGGGTGGAAGTAGCGCAAGTGCTTGATTGGTGGCCTCGTCGGAGTTCTGTTGCATCAGCGCTGACTTGGCCCGCTTTGCCAGCGCAGAGTATGAGAATATGGTATCCAGAGAGAAGGTTTCAGTTGTGTCATCAGTAAGCGTTAAGTAGGCTTCGCGCATCTCTTTGCAAGTACGTCCAATAGCAATCACGATCTTGGTCATGACTGATTCATCAGCAAAATCAGCCAGCCTTGTCTGATAGGGATTGTATGCCTCAAATTTGCTGTAATTTGACAGTATTCCTAGCAAAACAAATGCTTCAAACGTATGCGCAGTCGTATCATTATCATACATTATTTTGACCAGAGTAGGAAACAGATCGCGTTGCATGAAATAGTTGACTAAACTGGTCCTATAGCTCGCACATACAGCCGATGCTGTAGCATGTAAAGCATCAATTCGTAGTTCGGCTAGTTGTACGTTAGACCGTGTCGTCCATTATGTTCTCAAGCAAAACGTACCATTTGAACCTTTCCGCATCGCATTTTCCAACGCCAGAACAAAATCCCCAAAGTCTTGATCAACTCTGTCTAATCCAACAAGAGCTGTAATAGCATCTGAGCTCGTCAAGGGCTTGGCAAGGATTTCTCGCGTCAGAATTGCCAATGTCTATTACCAGTTAGCAACGAGACTGTAACGAGACCGAATTCATAATTGAGCCTTACTTGCAAGGCATTGTGAGCAGAATCAGTATTACTGCCATTGATCACTTGAATCCCTCGACGAAAAATTACCCTGGTATTAGTCTTGGATTGTCAGTGATTTTTCATTGCTTGAAATTCAAAGGAAGCCCGACCTGGATATGCAATAGGTCATCGACGGATAAAGACGAAATCGCAACCGACAGAGCAGAAATATTCGCCTTAAGCAAGAAGAATTCAACCCAAAATCCATCATTTTCCGGCGGAGATGACCCCTCCTGGGATATTAGTCACAGCTCTGCTATTGAACTTGGTACCGCAAGCGTACCTTCAGTAACTGATTGTAGAGGCCAATGATCTTTGGCTGCAAAGCGCCTCGCTCAACCCGAACAAGCGGTGACACCAATGCAGCCATATATGACAAGCTGATTAGCCAAGCAACTAAATTGATCCGCCGTTACTTCCGTATAGATATTCACAGCTGGCCGTTAATGCAGATCTCTGTCGTCTCCTCTCATTCAGCTCGCATTCTGCTGGCTGCTGCCGCATCCAATACGCGTGCGCGTGCTTCTTACACATCTCAAGTCTCTTGTACCAATGGTAATGCTGTTGCCATAGAAACATGGTTTGTTTATTGTAGACGCCGCACAGAGCAGTCAAGCAAGTCGAGACGACGATATAGGCTGGTAGAACGCTCTCTATATATCAAGGGCATATCTATATACCGGTTGACAACTTTTCGGAATCGGGCCTGAGTTCTATGAAACAAGTCTGATATTCTGTCCACAGTTTTTAGTCAAGCTTTCTTCGAATGACGCGTACTTTGGAATTAAAAAAGGTCCAAATGGACGTTGACACGGTCAAGTGCCTAGACGACGTCGCGCGTGGTGTAGGCAAGGCGCGGAAGATATTGATTGTCACAGGTGCCGGTATTTCTTGCAATGCTGGGATTCCTGTAAGCACACTTGCCTAACGTAATTGATTTGTCTTTTTTTAACACGGTATATTACAGGACTTCCGATCCGAAAATGGGTTATACAACATGGTGAAGAAGGAATACCCCAACGCCGTTGTCAAAGGCAAAGACCTATTTGATTCGGTATTATTCTCAAATCAACAGTCAATATCCGTATTCTGCACATTCATGGCGCGCTTACGAACGTGCATACTTGATGCGCGGTCGACGCCTACGCACAAGTTCATAAAATTGTTGCACGACCGAAAAAAACTGCTAAGGTGCTACACGCAAAATATCGATGGACTCGAACTACAGGATGGACTCCGAGTTGGGGTTGAAAGCAAATGTGCTGATGTTGTCCAACTTCATGGGGACATACATCAACTCAAGTGCACTTTATGTGGACACAAGGAGAACTGGAATGATGAGTTACGGGATACGCTTGAAGAGGGTATCACTCCGGAATGCCCCAGCTGCTTTACTATAGGTACGTGGATCTCTCACTTTAAGCTTAGAGTATAATCGCTAATATTTAGCTGAGCAACGCACAACTGCTGGTAAGAGATGTCCACGCGTTGGCTGCCTTCGGCCAGATATCGTCCTGTATGGTGAAAACCACCCAGACGGTGATACCATAGGAAAGTCCATTTCACATGACCTCAAATCTGGACCAGACTATTTGATTATTGCTGGCACTTCTTTAAAAGTTCTGGGGATTCGTAAGCTTGTCCGTGCCGCTGCGAAGAGTGTGCATGCTAAGGGAGGGACTGTCATTTTTGTCAATCAGACACCAGTGGCCTCCAGTATGTGGGAAGAGTTAATTGACTATCATATTCAGGCTGATTGCGATGACTGGGTGAACGATTTACGAGGACGCAACGCGTCATTATTCCTCAAACAGACTACACTTAAAGACGGACCTGCGCCAATGAAAGCCACGAAGCAGAAATCTATAGACAGGGCCAGTAAGCCTCAAAAAGAGCCTTTTAAGGATAGCACAAATATTCCTGACTTTTTTTTGAAAAGTCCGCAGTTGACCCCAAGAAAGAAGCGCAAAGTACAGGAGCTAGTTGAGATGATAACGATATCGAACAGCCCGATACAGGTCGCAACAAAAAGGACAGGCGTTAAACGGGCTAAGACACACAAGGTTTCACCGCAGGTGGATTCTACGCCTTCAGTTATTGAAGTTGCTAGTGTCTAGGTGGATCACATCTGTCCGTCACTGTTTGTAATTGCTTGTTGGCTGTTCGTATATCGGCTTTTTAAGTAATCGGGAGTTTATTACTTGGGTATTATAGTTCAATAGGTGTATTTGTAGGAGTTGCAAGTCATGTCCAATTAAGACCAATCAAATCTATCATGCTGCTAAATAAAAAACTAGAATAATGTACAAAGACCACCGTTTACAAAGCAAAATATACAGGAACTGAGATACGAATCTAACTCACGGTACAATATAGTTACCATTATTGTTTTGCACAATAGCCGCCGCTATAATAAAGACTTACAGCCCTGCATTTCTCGCGACAGCACCAGCCTTGTTCTGTTCGTCTACAAGATCGACTTCCATCCGCATCAAATCTGTCTCTAGTTGATTGTTCCCTATAAGCCACTGATTTTTGCCTAATAGACTTAACAGATCTAAATTGTCTTTTCGAATCTGTGTGTATGCCAGGGCAATATACGCCTTTCTTAGGTTCTCTTCGCTGGTCTCGTCTTCTCCTTCAAAGTCGATCTGAGTGTACCTTGATATGTCGATACCATCAACAGAGGGCTTGTCATCGCCATTGCTTGCCCTTTCTAGTAATTCTGTGATAGCTGGACTTGTCTCGAAAGTTGAAGGCTCTGGAATAGACGGATGAAGACCTTTTTTGGGTGGGCGATTTTTGGCAAGATCTCTTTTGATCAATTCTTGTGCTTGTTGCCTAAAGTCTGGCGAAGGCTCAGGTGCAGTGTGAAGCTCTTCATAATTCATTAGCGGTCAAATTAGACGATCTAGATCTGCTATACGTACCACGTAACGGTAGCTTATCTACCCATTTTTTTCGTGCTGAATTCATGTCGTTCTTTCTATGTAGTCCAGGCCCGTACCTGCATATACACATTTCTATGGCTGATCGTGCTTCTTCGTGTTCACTGCTCACTTAAGTGCTCATAGAACCGAAGGGTCTCGTAGCAGGTCTAAAGCGGAAGAGCGATCATAGATTACAAAGCCTTCATAGAACGTAATTACTTAACTATCAACAATTTATTATAAAAATTTTGAGAGCAATCTACGACTATCAGTACAATCATCTGTTGGAATTCTAGGACCAAGGAGCCTGTGCGCTGTGAATGACGTATCGGTCAACTCCACAAGCATCGTCTTCAGCTCGGCCCTCTCCGATTGCGTGTAAGGAGAGTGCGGCAAACTCGTGTGGGCCGGCGCTCGCCGATTTATGAATTGTTGGCGTATAGAAAGCTGTGTTCGCTACATAACTGGACATCTGCAGTGGACATTTATTCGGTCATCAAGTCGTCTATCTTCTCTGGCAAAAAGTTTGAGTTGACTAGAGGGTTATCGTATTTTTTGATTTTTGCAGTATATCGTGGTTTTCGATAATCGTGAATCGGTTGTGTGGCAAAGTTTACGCCGTCAGGATCTTACACCATGTGGTCAAGTCTATTCGGAGGAGGATCCTCGAGCAAGAGAAATGCTACTCAAGAGGCAATTATCAATCTGCGTACCCAACTAGAAGTACTGGGTAAGAAGGAGAAAGATTTGGAGAATAAGATCGCCGAGCAAGATGCGATAGCAAGGAAGAATATCACTACAAACAAAATCTGTATGTATCCGTCACAGAACGTCTATTTTGTACTATATCTCTAACATTCAAGTGGCCAAGAATGCACTGAAAAAGAGAAAACAGCTTGAATCGACTCTTGAAAAGTTACAGGGACAAATAGCTACCGTGGAGTCACAATCAAATGCAATTGAGAACGCAAACTTGAACTTAGAAACTCTCAAGGTCATGCAGAGCGGATCAAAGGCCATGAAACAGATTCACGGTAATATGGATATTGACAAGGTTGATGCTGCTATTGATGATATCCGAGAGCAAATCACTGTCTCAGAGGAGATTTCGGAGGCGATTTCGCGGCCAATGGGACAGACTATCGACGAAGACGAGCTTGAAGCAGAGCTTGATGCTCTCGCCCAACAAGAACTGGACGAGAAGATGGTTAACGCAGGTCGTGTACCTAGTGCGAAGTTGCCAGATACTGGTTTGCATGTGGCAGAGGATGAGGATGAGGAAGATGAAGAAGAGGAACTGAGAAAGCTTCAACGAGAGATGGCCATGTAAATGATCACAATTACTGCATAATTTTATTTGTTTTTATTTTTACTAGTTGACATTTTATTGTGTTGTCCTTTTTGGAGTTGGTGCTTGTATATGTAACTAGTCAACTCAGATCGGAGTGGTCTCCAGAAGTGCTTGGTTACAGTTGTGTGGTTGCGCATGTTGTTCGGTCTTACTTGACTATGCTCGCTTGTCAGTCTTGCTTTTCTTTCAGTATTTGTTGTTCTTTAGATCTCAATGCGGATCGATTTAGGTACCTGTTCGCGCAATAATAATAATTTATAAATGATCTTTGTAATAAGATATCAACCAGTAACATTAACGCATCGCTGTAATTACGGAAGGAATGTTACGTAATCGAATACATTATTGACTAAGCACAAACAATAAACTAATCCAGAGCCCTTCCTCGGACTGCATAGCTGTTTATACGGACAAATTCGTTTCCAAAATTTCCGGCGATGCCAGCCTCACTTCCAGTCGGAAGTCTCAACTCCATCGTACTGCATTGAAGGGGGAAAAGCGATCATCTTATTTAACGTACGCTAGAGTACATTGAAGATCTGTATTCGACAGATGACGACATGTGTCTTAGTTTGTCATTGAAAGTTGTAAAATAACTTGAATCCAGGTGTTTGTCTAATCCCTATCTAGAATGCTCTGTAGATATCTGTCTTCTTCTGTGATGTCGGAATATCTCATATGAGCTTTGATCAACTTGAATTTGAGCTCAGCTTCGTACCACCATTCTTCAGAAGTATGAGACCCTTGGGCATCAATCTCTTCAGCTATTTTCCGCCACAGCGCAGCAAACAGCAAATATCTGTGCTGATCTCCGCCAATCAGGCTTATATCGCCATAGATATGAGTCGCAAAGCAAGGAGTGTCGCAGTCATCATCTTCGTGCTCCTCGCCATGTACTAGATACATGTCATCCAGAAATCGCGTTTTTTGAACGAGCAGTCTGGTTCCGATCAACTTGACGAGGTCAGAAGAGTAGTCTTTACCAGCAGAAGTCAGTAAGAAGCAAGCTATCTCTTCCGCATGCTTTGAACAGAGCTCTCGCTGAATTTTGGCAATGGATGGTGGGAATGCATACGTGTCGATCGAGTGCAATTGCTCCCATATCAAATCATCGATGATATCGATTGTCATGTTAGGTACTTGTAGTGATATTCGCTTACTGCGGCGATTCTGAATCGCAGAATTGGTCACGTCAGTCAGCACAAAACTGGAGGAACGAGACGCTATAATCGTAGTATGATCTGGTGACTCAAGCAATTGCATACAGTCATCGCTGGCAATAAATGAGTCTCGATTGTCCGAATACACCACAAAATTATCAAGTTGCGGGGAATGAGAAATCACGTCACAGTCATCAAGCCGGATCACCGACGACCTAACGGATACCGACACTGGAGAAACGAGGCAATCTATACAATCACTAGACTCGACAGTTTTTCTAGCAGTACCTTTACTTTGACCAGCACTAGTACTAGAGCCACTAGGATTGATCTCGCGCTTGCTTTGAGATGCCTGTTTTTGAACCTTGGTAGTAGCCGAGAGCGTTGGCTCAAGCCTTGCTGGTTTGTCTGAACAGTCAACCTTAAAAAGCCGTTTCTTCCCACAATGATCACCATGATAGTCGGTTATCTTCTGTGGTATACCGACACGAGCAGCAACTAATCGAATTGGCGATAGAAAGCTCTTCGAAAGAGTTCTCCTTCGTTTCTTTGGTGCCAGCATCAATCTCAATCGCAAAAGACAGAACCAGCAGATTAGAAGCCGCAAAGATTCAATTGACAGTGTAGATGGGCGATGAACCCGATTGCGTTCGAGATATACTCAGCAAATAAGTCCCTTTGTGTCGAAAAAAGGTCAGAAATCTGGTGGCTCTTCAATGCATCCTACCGATACAGATAGAAGTGGAGGTGATGTCCACCGCCGGCAAAATCGGTACGGTATAACTCCGTGCATTATCTCTTTTTCCCGCCGCCTTTTGACCCAAAGAAGCAAATCTCGGTTAAGGCAGTCTGTTGATTAAGTTTTGGGCTTTGAAGTAGTTCGCACGGAGTTAGAGCAACGTCCGATCCACTAAAAACGCTCCGAGAAATTCAGGGTACTTACTCTTCACCGGTACCGGAGAAAAAGACAAGATAACTGCGATAGTACGGCTATTGCAGTACCTTTTATATAAGTGATTTTAGACGTTTTATTTTATTGGACTACAACAGTTACCTACGTTGACGTCCTTTGAGATTCTCTGAGACCCGAACTGGAAGCAACTAACTACGCGCACGCGTTTCTTGTCGCGTCCGAATTGCTAAAGAGCACGCGGTATGCATTCGGAAACTATCTTCGCACAAACGCCGAGCACCTCTAACCTCAAGGACTTCCTGGTGTGGAGATACTCCCTGACAAGCGTTTGGACCGCACGCGTCGTTTTAATTTTGTATGCTGTACGGCTGCATAGTTAACTGTTGAATAAGCTCGACCAATCCGCGTGAAGCCACCTTACAGCCCGGTAACTTACGGCATATCTGGCGCGATTCTATAGTAGACAACTATTTCATCAATCAGTAGTCTACAAGCTACGGCCCGACAAGTTAGCGTATTTTGGCGGATGAAACTCTCAGAACCCTCATCCACGAAGGAGAAAAGTACCCGGGTCGACTAGAAACTCTTACATATGGTTGATCTATTTCTGGATAGACTACATGAATTACTCGATCAAAATTCAGCATTTCAAATGCACACGACAAAAAATATATCCCTTGATTTAGCGGTACGGAAAACAGGCAGGTGGTGTTTCGTTTCATGAACTCCTCGCCTTAGCTCAAGCAAGGTATGATCCGTTGGCGGCTTGCACAATAGCCGTACTTCTCTTAGCATCAATAAACAACTCCTCTGCTTCTTCAATGTCAGATACATCAATTTCTTGGTGAGCCCTGGCGCGGGCAAGAATTGCTGCTGGTGACATGAGTTGTAAAGCATATCGTAGTGAAGTCTGCACGCCTTGTTCCGCGAGTTTATCAAGAGCGGTTTCAGTCATAGACAAGCCCTCAGTTACTTGTCGCTTTTCTATAATCAATCTGATTTCGTCCTTGTTGTAAGGTAAGGTGCGAACAATCAGCAATCTGTCAACCAAATCTGGAGGTACACCATGGGGTGCAACAATATCTTCTGTACCACGAATGGTAGCCATACCCCTATTTGAAGCAAGAACCACCACTGGTGAAATTGAAGACTCTAAAGCCCGATTAAGGTATGTGAAGCATTCGATATCAAGCATGTGCACTTCGTCAATAAACAGCACACCAGGAACCAGCTCTGCCACGCCCTGGTCGATGTATTTCTGCACAACTTTATTGATCTCATCTCTTAACTTCTCGGTGATTTCTGTCTTCTTGGGCTTATTTAATTGAGACATCATGCTCATGATGTCCTGGCCTCCCTGAGGTCGAGCATTTGCCATGTCAAGATCGTGCAGAGTCACATCTTGCACAATCTCTTTCTTTTTGTGTACATCTCCCTTAGGTAGCGGAACATACTCTTCTGCTTCCAGATCGAATTCGGTAGCATAAGCATCTGACCGTCCCACCCGTTTTACAGATCCGGTATTGGCTTCGATGTAAATAATGTCACCCACTGACACTCGCTCCTTCTGAATTGATTCGTAGATACTTGGATCTAATCTAAGTTGTTTCGTTCCCTTGAATGACTTCAATCCAATAACAACGTGTGAAATAGTTTTCCCGTACCCTCCGAGCGGATTTTCCGCTTCTTCTGGCGTGAGCTCTGTGACTTCTCCCTCGTAAACCTCCTTGGTTTCTTTGACGCGTAGTCCAATAGCGCGACGAAAGTTTTCCATCAAAGCCTCAGTCTTTTTTACCTCTGCTGAGAATATTTCACTACCTGTTATTGGGCAAAATGGAACCTTGGGACCTAGCTCTTGTGCGATTGCAAGCGCAAGCGCTGTCTTGCCTGTACCGGGACCGCCAGCAAGCATGATCGCCCTACCCGACATCTTTTTGGCTTTAATCATATCAACAACAATTCCACAAGCCTATGATTTTGTTAAAGCTGGCTAATAAAGTGACCCAAATATTAAACTAACCTCTCTGGCATTTTGTTGACCGATAAATCCACCCTCCACACGGGTCGCCATACCATGCTCATCGAGTCCGAGACCTTTGATGTGAGTGTGAGCAGCCGTACGATTCTCACGGCCACCACCAGTTTTGACTTCGTCAATTTTGACCATTTTTGGTGTATCGTTGCGTAAACGGATTTAAGCTTGTCGAACTGGATCGAACGCTCTAGTGCTAGGCGATGCAAGAAGGGAATCAAATCGCTTTCACCCATTTTTCAATCAGTCAGAGAAAAATACCTTCGAGCCGCGCGAGCGGTAGCATTCTGATGGTAGTAGCGATCGGCTCCTGCACATGTGCGAGAGTGTGTATTAATTTTCAACCGTACAGGGTCAACATAATTTTCATTAGTTAGAATACGTACAGAAAACACTTTTGCTTATTTACAAGTAAAAAAAATAGACGGCTTGACAACATGAATCAAAAACTTATTAAAGGGACTGGTGCTCTGCACTTAGGAGACGAGCAAATACCTAGATCGACCCTATGTTACTTTGAAACCATAATTTCCCAGGAAGAATTGCCAAATGCAACGCTTATGCCAAATGCAGCAGTCTTAAAATACCCAAAACAAAAATAATGTAGACATAAAACAAACTTTTGCAACCCTCAACCGAATCGAACATCGGACGATGATGACTGACCGTGGCATCTAGACTGACACGATCAGTTAGCATACATTTACGCAAAAAGCTCTATTCTTCGTCATCGCTATCATCGTCTTCGTCTTCTTCTTCTTCTTCCATTTCCACTTCAGATGCTTCTCCGTCCACTTCTTCTCCATCGTCATCAGAATCGTCAACATTGTCGAGCTCGCCATCGTCGTCACCATCGTCACTTTCATCGTCGTCACTATCTTGATCCTCTTCACCGACCATATGCCCAGCATCCTCAAGAACAATTTCCTCGTCATCTTCGCCTTCGACATACTCAATCTCCGAGTCGACTTCGTCGCCATCGACCATAACATTACTGGCGGCCTCTTTGCGCAAAGCCATTTGAGCGCTTAGCATTTCCAGCCGACCTTGTAAAGCAAGAAGTCTATTTAGTGAGCCAGCATGGCGTGACAGTGTTGTTTGAACGCTGGATAGTACACGGACCAAGTCTGGCAACCCAACTAGATAAGCCCCGTGTACTACCATTACCCATCTGATCCATATGGCCAACTGAGCAGCTCTAGTAGGTGTACGAGCTATCCTTTCAGCAATTCTTTCTAATAGAGCAGCTGCCAGTGTATCGTCAAGTCTCTGAATTGTGCTCCGAATTACAGCCTCCTCTTTGAATGATAAACAGGATTCCAGCAACGCACTATCGTTTGTGCGCAGAGCCTGTGTGAGAACTGTTGTCAGCGATCCGCTTGAGGGAACAGCCGAAGCCGAGTGATTTAAGGATTTCCCGTTTTCTTTAGCACCCCCTCTTTCAACTCCGTTGATGACTATGCCATTCTCTTTCGCTCCAGTCTCGAGGGCGATGACCCGGTCTGCAAGAGTGATCTCGTCCTCGTTCTCGTCGTCTTCTGATGAGTTCGAAGACTCAGCACCATCTGAAACCATTTCGACATCTTTTGTAACTTCACCAGACGTCACTTTTGCGCCTCCTTCTGTGTATGTCGAGGGCTGATTATTTTTTGTAAGCACGATATTCAGGAAAGCACATCGTGTTACCTTTCACTTACTTGTATGCTCCTCGACGTGCTCTTTACAACCGTCGCCCGTGATTTCATGTTCTTTTTCGGGCCTGTGCCAATACAGCAATCTGAACGAGCAATAATATGCAGTTCCTATTTATAAAGCACTAAAACTTCTCGATTAAACCAGTTCAGGTCCGCTCATTCAACCTGCATTCGAAGTATTCTCCCGTCTGCCACCGTAATCCCAACTCCAATAATTTTTTTTCTCTCCATTGGGTTTGGGAGCTTAGTGAATAGCGTCGTCGTCCGAGGGTTTGGTTTCACCTAAAATCAGGCTTACCCTGTCCTTATCCTAGTGGGAGACTTTAGCGGCCGGCCTGGCTCCAGTTGTGGTGGCTCCACTGTTATCCACTGCGACACTACCCAAGGGCTCATATTAGTCTTGACATCTTAGTAATTAGGTACTCTCGTCAAACACTCTATTGCGCTCTCTACTGTCTAAAGGTGCGTTCACCACAGTCACGCCAAGTTTCGCTACCTCCACCTACGACACGAAGTTGACGCGTGTAGCAGAAGCCAGTTAGATTCATCATTGGAACAAGCTGTCCAAACTAAAGAGCGCCTTTATTACAACACTGTTTGAATACACCGTATTGCGTCTAACAGAATCGATTGTCGTTTACGTATGCTCCCTGATTTCTTCAATCTGTTTTGACACTTTCTGATTACGTCAGCCATTACCTCGCACGTGTTTGTGTGCGCGTCGCCCGCAGCAAAGAATATAATCTGCTCAAAACCCTTAAACCCCTGAATTTGCTGCATGCGGCGGGCACAGCGGCGCTAGGCCCAATGCGGGCAAGATTGGGCGAAAACGGCAATCTGTGCTGCGGCATGTGTCTCGTGCTGACAGATACGCAGACTCCTGGCTTGGACCCGATAATAAATACCGGCCAGTCCGCCGCTCGGTTTTGAGAAATCCTGGTTTCCCAAGGTTTCCCTCACGTGGTTTACCCTACTCAATAGTCGACTAGCCGAGCAGTTTGTACGTACAGCTACTTCTGTGATACCAATTCTCTCTCTTGCTGCGTCAAGGCTAATTTTTTTTTTTTAGTCCTTGCAGCTTAGGCAGAGAAGAGAAGCCACTTTCCTGGTTCTTGGTTCGGCGTGCTGGGTTTTTGTGTCGCAAGGCCATGGCTATCACAGATCCGCTAAACGCGTCTCGCGAAGACGGCGGGCTTAAACTGCCGCTTGCGGACGTCTCTGGTGCAACAGTTACTGAGTAAGTTTCAATGCTTTGTTTGTTGTCTTTTCGTACACAGCGGGTCCTATGTGCAGTGCGTCTCGTTGTGTCCAGCCTTGTGTGTCTCCTTTCAGTTGAGGTCTATTCGTCGTCGTTGGTCTGCACTCTCTTGATTTTCAAATACCCCCCTGTATACCTCAGCTACTTTGTTGCCGATTTCTGTCAGACCAGATATTTTTTTTGTTTATAAGTCTGATTCTCGTGTGGTATCACTTTCCTTCCATTTGTCAGACTGTCTTATGATAATTGTCCTGTATTCAATCCAATTTAAATTATATAAGCCACAATTCGCTCATTTGCCTGTCGTCATTCTTACGGTTTTTAATCAGTCAATTTGTTTGCTTTGTCAGTCGATCATATGCATGTGCGGCCGAAGACGAGAAGAGAAGGGTTGAGACGAAACGAGATGAGACGAGACTGTAACTGCATACCTGTGTTGTGGTTGTGTATTTTTGTTGTCTGTTTACAGCTGCTAATAGTTACAGGCCGGTTAAGCACCAAGATGATACGGATCCAAATGCTCCCCTTTCACCTCCAATTCCATCCCCGCCAATTATGCATGCACCGGCTATTCTAGAGGTTCAACCGTTGAAGTCAGCGCATGCATTGAGCGAAGGCGATGATGAGCCGCCTGCGAAGAGAGTCAAGTCTGAGGAAACACCTGTCGAACCTCCAGTGGTTGGCCAAGCTGAGGTCACCGCCTCTGTAACTCAGGAGCACCCGGGGTTGCCGACTTCCGTCGCGTCTGATGAACCTGCGAAGGAGCCTGCCGATGTGCAGACTGCTCCTACTGCTCTATCGGTTCCAACTACTTCTGTTGGTGCGTCGACTCCCGCCGTGGTATCCAGTTCGACGCCGAAGACAGGTTTGGGGTTGCCAAAGCACCAGAATAAGTTCGCTCTCTCCATGGTTCGCTCACTGAAGCGTCTCAAAGATGCCGCTCCTTTCCTGGTTCCTGTGGATCCTGTTAGACTCAATATTCCCGATTATTTCAAAACCGTGACGAATCCTATGGATTTGTCTACTTTGGAGAAAAACCTTCAGAGTAACCAGTATGATACGGTGCCGGAGTTTGTGGCTGACTTTGAACTTATCATATTAAACTGTATCAAATTCAATGGGGAGCTGTCGAAGATTGCTGACATGGCCCGCAGTCTTAAAGCTTCGTTCGACCGTCAGCTGAAGCAGATGCCGTCTGAAGACGTGAAGCCTGATCCAAGCAAAGCCAAGAAGCGCAGTCCAAAGGGCACTACAGAGTCGTTCGCGCTTACCCCTTCCGGTGTGCCTATCATTAGACGTGAGTCTGCTGGCGGGGATGGCGGAAGACCGAAACGTGAAATTCATCCTCCGCGTCCGAGAGACCTTCCGTACAGCGAGGCCAAGCCGCGTCGTAAGAAATTTGCGGCGGAGCTCAAGTTCTGCCAGTCTGTTTTAAAAGAACTCACTTCTAAGAAACACGAGGCATATGCGTTCGCGTTCTTGCAGCCTGTGGATCCTGTCGCGTTGAATTGTCCAACATACTTTAAAGTTATCAAGAAGCCGATGGATTTGTCCACGATTCAGACAAAGCTGAACAACAATGAATATGAAAATGGTGACGAGTTTGAGGCAGATATCAGGCTCGTGTTCCGAAACTGTTACAAATTCAATCCTGAGCAATCACCTGTTAATGCCATGGGCCATCGGCTAGAAGAGGTTTTTGACAAGAAGTGGGTTGAACGTCCCCCGCCCCCTCCTCCAGCCCGCTCTCAGTCTCCAGAGGAGTCTGAAGAGAGCGAGGAGAGCGAAGACGAAGATGACAGCGCTGACAAGACTATCTCGTACTTGGAGCAGCAGCTTGTCATGATGCAGAACCAGCTTTCTATGATGAAGAAGAACAAGCGGGAGGCTGCTAGTCGGAAAAAGAAGGAGAAGAAGCCTGCCAAGAAGAATACCAAGAAGAAGGCAAAGGCACAGCACCCTCAGCCGGAGTTTGTCGTCACCTATGATATGAAGAAAGAGTTGTCGGAGAAGATCATAACTTTGGGGGGTGCTAGACTTAATCGTGTTCTTGGGATCATCCAGGAATCCATGCCTGATCTCGGTGATGGCGGTGGAGAGATCGAACTAGATGTTGACAATCTTGACAAAGTCACATTGGTTAAACTGTATAACTATGTCGTCAAGAACAGCTCGCCGGTCAAGCCTTCGTCTGCGTCGAAATCTAAGAAGAAGGATGACCAGAAGAAGCAGATCGCTTCCATGGAAAAACAACTCAAGTCGCACGCGGGTGCGAACGGTGCCCAGAACAACTCCTCTGATGAGTCTTCTGATGATGACTCTGATGGTAGCGAGTCGAGCTCCGAGGAAGAGTAGTTTTCACTTCCTCTTGTCTGTACAGTATATGTATCTTGATTTTTTCTCGTGGTGTTTGCTCTTTGTCTCTATCTGACGTTTGCCATTCGATCGTATTGAGACTTGTTATCTTGTCTCAATTTCCCCGTGTATATTTTCCATTCGTTTGTGTGTTGATTACTTGTTTATTTCTGCCCCTGTCAGATCTTGCTTCCTGTCTCTGTTCGCTTTTGTCTATTTGTTTCGTCTGCGGACGTGTGTACTATAGGTTATATATTCCCGGATAAAAGAATTTTATTTAATACACCATCTTAATAGTTTCTTAATACTGTGCTCATACCTGTTCTTTTTATCTCTGTATTGGAAATATCAACATTTATGTAGAGTACGCAGCCTTTCTGTTGCGTAATACGTCGCCGTTAGTCTATTGTGCTTATTGTGCTTATTGTACAATAGCTGTCGTTCCTATATGACTGATGTTGCTGCATTTTCTGTTTCCTACCTTTTGCCGTGCGTTTATACGTGTGCGCCGTATATGTAGTACGTCGTGTATACTGTATGATATATATCGTGTCCAGTGCGTTGTAGATTTGAGGATTGAATTTCAGTGTATTCTCGCGATCATGGTTTTTGGGAGATATGGTTAACGGAAAGCACTTCGCGCTTGCTCAAATCATGAAAGTCATCAATATTGCTTAAAATAGTAACACATCACAAGGCCGATACAAAGCACAATAGATACACCGTACGATACAGATATGCCAGAATACCACACCCATGACCAAAAAGTCTGGTAGACAAGTACGTACATGAGGACAATCGCGGTCGCATTTTGGGCGTAGATCCTAGCAAGGCGATCGCGGTTAGGATCCTTTTACATAGTCTACCAATACCCAAAGGAACCAAAAGATCTACAAGATAGTTCAACCTGTATATGAAAAAATAGATATATTATCATGTGTGCACGTACTAATTAAAAATTGCACGACTGCTTCAAGACATGGAACCGCTAACCAGGTAACTCAGAGAACGCCCGCCAAGTCATCACTACAGTTTTCGAGAAGGCGTTGAACATACGCCCGCAGAAATGGAGAATAATCATACACACGACGGATCGCGTCGGTCTTGCGCGTTGCTCGAATACGAGCATGCTCATCAAGCAGAGAATCGGCAGCCGCCAACAAAGAATAGCATTCGTCATGATCGAGGACAGTTCCAGCTGGCTGACTCAGCATGGATACGATTAGACCATATATAGTAGCAGTACTACCACCAGTGGAGCCAGGATCGAGAGCAGGCGGCACACGGTCAGGCACACGGTCAGGCAAGCGCTGTCGTAGTTGGCCAGCAACCATATTTAACGCGAAGCCTTCGTCATCCACAACCGCAACAAGACTGAAACCTAACTCGTCGGTCCCGTACAGGCTCACGCGATCATTAATAGCACGCATCGCCAAGGACAACCAAGAGGTTGCGGACTCATAGGGAACACGACCAAGTCTGCGTGGCCGACGATTCATGCCATCAAGCTCCCAAACAGTCCCATTGACAGGCACATACGAGATATAGTGATAAGCGATCTCTCCTTCAAAGTCAACATTTCTTCTCTTAGGGCGTGAATTATCATATATCTCGATTATTGTATCTTTTATCTCAGAAGGCCTGGCGTATTGGTTATGCGTGGTTCGCAAGTAGGAAGAGCTTGAAACAGCGAGACCACGGAGAAATGGCTTCATAGACGAAGTGAAATCGCGCAGTGATCGTAGCTCATCGCCAATAACCACACTATCATCACTATCAGCCACGTTCATAGCCACGTTTAATAATGCCAAAGTAGCACACGAGTTAGTCGAAGTCTGATTTGCGAACCAAACTTCATCCTCGCATAGCTGATCATCGTTCGTGACGTCAATTCCATCATTATCTGAGTTCAGCGATGCTTCCCGCTGCTCATCCCAACCAAATAAAAAAATAAAGCCACGTATGTTCCCTTTCTGTGAAATCGTAATCTCATCAAACGTGAACAGCTCCTCCAAATCGAGCCCTTGAACATCAAACGCTCGCAATAAGGACGACAGAACTGCAGGATCGTTCTCTATCGTTCCCCAGCCACCAAATTCAATTCTCTCAGCGAGAGCTGCATCAACAGAGAAGGTAGCCTGTTTAAGGTCATCGTCCTGCTCATCCATCTGCAATCCTGCCTGGCAATAATATACTGCTTAAGTCGCGTCTCAGACGCGTCTACAACAACCACCGTTACCCGGGTAAATCGCGCGGAAGGAAATTCGCTTGAAGACAAACTTCCCTCCCTCATACTAAAAATTATCCGCTAGGATCCAAAGAAAACAGAGGATACGGACCCATATGAGCCGTGACAGTCACGATGCAGACTCCGAGATCTACGTATCGGCCGTCTCTTACAGGACCGGAGACCGACAACGCAGGTACACCCAGGAGAAGGGACTACTTTTCGCAACGGACAACACGCATGCCGTCTGCGTTCCCTCAGTCGCCGGTAGTAAAGAGGTCGATATTTTCCACCAGGCCAATAGATGATGCAAACTCTACAGCTGTTAATTCATCCCCGGTACTGCACGTGCCTTCAACGGGGACCGAGTCGGGGACTGGATCATCCAGTCCTCGGGCGCGGTCAACATCAACATCGACAACCATCCCGACGTCAGTCACGGCACTACCGTTGATCCCAGAACAGTATTGTGATACAGGTTCACAGAGACTGATTGCCGTCTCCTGTTTTTGTCTGATACAAGCTTTCAAAGCCTATGACCTTTACCGCGTTCGCCAGTCTAACTCGTCGGACGCAGAGTTGGGATTCGCATTCAGATATCTAGTTATAGAAGGCTTGTACATATGGATACTGCCAATGTTCCGAATACCATGGCTCACATTTTCACCGGCTGTTACCATGGTTCAAATTGTATTATGCTCCCTCTTCACGGTGTTTCTATCCTCTATTTCGACCATTTCAATCGGTACCATAGTTGCCCCATTATGGCGGATATTGTATGATCGGGAGATCTCACTGTCCGGATCAAAAGTGCGCGCAAGGGATGTTCCAGACTCTTCGGGACATATATCCGGAAGGCTTGTTGTTCATGTCCTGCCAGAGTCAACGGCACAGATGAACCCGCTTGGAAGCGTCTATTGTATTGACTCGTCAACAACTAATGTTCGAATACCAGTTCGGCTTAATTCGACTGAACCTAGGTTTCTGCAGATTTGGCATGTTGAGTTTGAGAATGAGCAAAACCCAACACTGCTAAATTACACGAGACGCGAAATGCGGAAATGGACCGAGACATTGGCTGTCAACGCAGATTCAGTGCATGAGAGCACAAAAATGCTCGAAATCATGCTACCAGTCAAAGGGACTGGTCTTTACAGACTGGCCAAGGCGACCGACGCGTCTAACTCTGATATAAAAGTGTTACCGAACGATGTGATAGTCTCACGTTGTCCAAATGCGCGCGTTCAGGGTTCACTCGCCTCGACGTCTAGGGATCGCTGTATCGGGGGGTTTGACTCTGCATCACTTACAGTACAGGGCGTGCCGCCTCTCAGGGTGAAGTATTCTCGAATAATCAAAGGACAGAAAATGACGTTTTCAGTGCAAAGTATACAACCAGATCACTTTGAGTCTCCGTTGCTACTCAGTAAGCCGATATTGCCAGGGAAAGTGTGGCATAATGGCCAAACACTTGACTGGGCGAATGGCCAAGAGATTCAGGTTGACTTGGATACATCACTCGGCACTGTTGGTCGTTGGTCATACATGATCGACGAGGTCGAAGACGGATTAGGAAACTTAGTCAACTACTCTAAGACCTATGAGACTAGCGACCGCGAGAGTTCACCAGTTCTGGCAAGTAAGGGGTTAAACTACGGATTCCTGGTACATCCACGACCCAGCATTCGATTTTCGAGCTGCACGCCAGAAAGACCACTGAACCTCCCGAAGGGTAAGACAACAAATGTACCCATGCAGCTTGTTGGCTCTTCAGACGAAGGTCCTTACAATGTGGTCTTGAAATATTCTCCTCTAGAGGGGCTGGACGAAAAAGCTTACCCCAGGAGGAAGTACAATATTGTCTTACGTAATGGCCAGGAAAAGTTTACAATTGACAAACCTGGCACATACGAAATAGATGAGATCAATGGTAAGTTTTGCGGCGGTGATGTACTTGAATCAGCTGCTTGTGTAGCACTTATGCCGTCGGAACCAACGTTGTCGGTCAATTTTCATGACATTGAAGACAAATGTGCCGGTTCTATAGGTGTGACAGCTGACTTAACATTAACCGGTACGCCGCCGTTTGAAGTCCGGTATCATGTCATCAAAAATACAGGCAATGGCGGACAATCCACTAAGCCCGAACGCCTAGTCATCCAAAAAAGCCGCCATCAGCTGCAGTTCAGACCGGACGACGCCGGGCACTATACGTACGAGTTTTTCATGCTCAGTGATTCACTGTATCCTGGAATCTCACTCGATAAATCGGAGTACCGTACGGAGCAGACTGTCAAGGTACTTGCTGGAGCATCGTTTGATCGCGATTCCCGTTACCAACGACGCTGTATGGGCGACGTTGCGAACTTCACCGTCAATCTACATGGAACTGGACCGTTTATATTGACTTATGAAGTTCTACACGGAAGCAAAAGCAAGAGATTCGTGGTCCCCAACATCGATACTGCTGAACATGTAATCGCGACCGAGCCACTTACAAACGGTGGCTCTTACAATGTTGTTCTATTGTCTGTTGAAGATGGAAATGGTTGCCAAACAATGCTGAGTGAGGCTGATGCCAGGGTGGAAGTCAAGCGGCAGCGACCATCGGCAGCGTTTATACCAATCGATGGCAAGATGTTTGCGCGAACATTGCAAAACAGGCCCGTCAAAATTCCAGTAAGACTTTCTGGAGAAGCACCATGGATAGTTACATATACTCATCAACCACAAAACGGGAAAAAGACCACTTACACGACCAGGCTGGCGCGAGGGAATGGCGATGCTATTGTGGTGAACCAGGCGGGAGAGTACGAGATTATCGATGTAGTCGACGGCTTCTGTCCGGGGTTTGTATCTGCAGGAAGTGTATTCGGGGTCTCATGGATAGATAAGCCGGCCCTCCAAGTCGTCGAAAATGATTCGCTGCTCAAAGTCAGCGACAATTCGTATGTCCGAGAAGATATGTGCGAGTTTACGGAAGGATCTCTGGAGATTGCTCTAGTTGGTAAGCTAGTTGACGTGTATTAGTAAGTATTCCCAAAGCAACTAACATATCACCAGGAACTCCTCCGTTCTCAGTTTCTTACCAGAGACAGCTTATGAATAGTGCTGGAGTTTATGATAAGCCAGCAGCATACGATCTGCAAGCCGTCACGAAATATGCAAATATCCAGCTCTCGTCAGAGAAAGCAGGAAAATACAGATATACTTTCAAAAGCATATCTGACACTATATATGGAGACAAGGATAATTCGGGATTCACGCCGATCGTGGTTGAACAGACTGTTCGGGCTAAACCAGACGCGTCGTTTGCGAAACCGGGAACAATTTACAAGTCTTGCTTGATGTCGAACTCAGACGATCGCTCAATTGAACCAGTAGTAATAAATTTTACAGGAGTAAGTATGACTTTTCTTAGCGTGGGGCAGTTTTCTTTAACATTCTCCTAGCAAGCACCGTTCGGTCTTACACTTGACATTAAACACGAAAGCACCGGACAAACGGACAAACATTCTCTTGTAAATATCAAAAACAATACGCTGTCCATGAAGTCGATTTATGGATCACTAGGACTTGGCACCCATACGATCTCGATAGCTAGCGTCTCCGATAACAGAGGCTGCATTCGAGATCGATTCAAATCAGATCAGAAGGTGTACGTTAGTGTAGCTGACGTCCCAACCATATCACCAAGTTCACCGCAACAGCACTACTGTGTGGGTGATCGAATCTCATATTTGCTTACAGGCGTCCCACCATTTACTATCGAATATGATTTCAACGACAAAAAGCAGCGCGCAAACTCTAATTCGCCATTCTCAAGAATAGCAACTGCTCCTGGAAATTTCACTGTGATGTCTGTGTCAGATTCTGCTAGTGGCTGCAAAGTCAATGTCCATGGCGAGAGTGTTAGCAGATATGTTCACGACATTCCTACCGTAAAAGTTAGTGAGGGCGACTCCAAGGTACAGGATATTCACGAGGGCGATAAGGCTGAGATAGTGTTTACTTTCTTTGGCGTCCCTCCGTACACGTTCACTTACACTAGAAGTGAAAAGTTCAAGAACGGAAGATCCTTTCATGAACGGATAGCTGAGACGCACACCATCACTGATGTATACGAGAACACATACAGTATCTGGACAAACATGGAGGGAGTTTATGAAGCGATTGCCATCGAAGATCGATACTGTAAAGCGCGGTTGTCGTAAAATTGATTCAATCCATTTAACTGTTGTATATTAATAATAACTTAAATGCGTGAATACAACATTTTTAGTAGCCTTGAATTGGTTCAAAATCATTTGCATTCGACCCGTATAACCAAATCACCCCCAAGCTTTTTCATCTCTTCTAACATGGCAGTCTTGTTGGCTATAACTTGACTGGCTTTAGCCACTTCAATTTGAGCCGGCTGTGAAGAGTAACCCATATACACTTTCCAGTTACGAGCAGATGAGATTCGCGGGTCCCATACACCAGCAATAACGGTGCTTTGAAGTTCATCCCGGAAAAAAAGCACGTCATCTTGAAATACAGATTTTAACTCTCTGAAGTATAGTCCTACCAAGTCTTCCAGTAACTCCGGCGCTGGCGGGAATGGCACATCCGACGAAGCGGCTTTCGCGGGATCAATATGGATTACAAAGTCAAAATCTGATAGAGATGAAACGAACAGGCGCGAGTACGAATGACCTTGCTTTAATACTTCGCAACTTGCACGCGCGAGGTGAGTAATGCGACTGGCGACCGGCTTTGATGGTGTGCTGCGCGTAAATAAAGTGCCAGACAACTCATAATTAATGGCAATGAACAGTGATACCGTATTCATTTCCGGATCCATCTGTCGCGTGGTCTTGAACAATCTATTGATGTCTTGTAATTGTTCAATGGTCAAAGAGTCATCCACGTCAAGGACAAGCGGCTCTAATCTCCAATCCCATTTGGCAAGAAATCGTAGCGTTCTCAAGAATCCAACAACCGGATTGACAGGCGGAGTCCATGGGTACGGCTTAAGAAATGCTGTCAAAGTCAACAGCTCAATGACTACATCGTCCACATGAGGAGACAAGTAGTGTGAATGAAACCACTTTTTCACTCTTCGCACTGTTGGTGACAGAGCCGGGAATCTGTGACAGAGAGTAGCAAAATCCGAAGTGTGTCGGCCCAAAAGACTAAAATCACGCTGCAGATTTAGCAACGCTCGGCCGCCTTCGTCCTTGTCAGACTTGTGTCGCCTAAACATTGGTGCTTCTCTGTCTGTCAAAATTCGAATGCAGAATGCGTAGCCGCTGGGTAACACCACATCCAAGAATGCGAAATTCTCAATCGTAGCAAGATCTTTATCAAGTCCACACTTGGTGACAATTGATGGATCGATAGAGCCGAGACCTTGACCGATTGCTAGCAAGAACGCCGCTTTGGAGTGTTGTATTGCTTTCAGATCTTCAGGCCACTTTGACGAAGTTTCAAGCTCAATAATGACGTTTGAAAAATCACTTGGCGAAGTAATTTTGTACTCCTGAGGTGGCTTGACGCTTGAATAGCGCAAATAAGTCGATGCAGGCATAACGGTGGTCACGCGCAACGGAATATCTTCCAAATCGATCAAAAGTTTCCGCAAAACTTCAAATTGGTCGACGTGTTTTTGAAAGCTTGTGATAGCGTTCAGATCACCAAGGTTCTCATCGGAGGCAAACAGGTGAGTCAGTTTTTCGCCTGCAAACGTGGTTGATTTAGAAATCGGCTCCCCTAGATGTCGTTCTAGCACATATACAAAAATTTGTGACACAATGCTTCGCTCTGGATGAGGTTCCCATACTACACTCTCAGTAATGCTGCCGTCTTTAAATCGACGAAGCTCGGATTTGCGCCCCCAAAACTTTCGGAATGACTCAGCCTCTGCTTCATCCTCGGCTGACGGTCCATGGATGACAAGACGCTCGGCATGCTCAGAATTCAAAATAAGACCAACAGAGAACTGTGAAGGCTTTTTAGCCGAGGATTGCTTGCGCGAATCAAGGCTGAAGGTCACATCCTCATGAAATTTGATTGAGATCAACCTTGCACGTTCACCCAAAGCTCTTTCAAGTATTCCATAGACACGGTCGATATAATGAGCCTGAAACGATGGATTCAACACACGACCGCGTTCGTTATAAGATTTGTCAGCGCTCGTAGAAGGGAACTTTACGTTGGCCAGTAAGTCATAGTGATAAACAGGATCGTCCACCTTTTCTAAGAAGATGGAGTCGAAATGGTCGTCTTTAACGTCATGGAGCTCGGAAATTGTCAATGAGGCTGAGTGGCGGAGACTCATATACGAGGACTTGCTCATACGCCAAAGAACGTTCAATCCTATACTATTGCTGACCAAAACCGGCGATACAGGGAATCCTTTTTTGAAATCCTCAGCATTATCCACACCAGGCAAAATCAAGGGATTTGTGATCAAATCTGTAGTAGCGAGATAATTGAGAGTCGCTTGGAATAACTGGTAGTTGCTGAAACCGTCCGATAGAACCTTGGAACCTTTTGTACCGCCTGCTTGTAGAAGTGACGCAACTAGAAGAGCCCATTCGTGAGTACCAAATCCGCCTTCGTTCACATTTGAGCCAAATCCACGTTGTCGGAGCCAAATCTCACCAAGCTTACACGCGTCCCTGAAACCGTCGCAGGTTTTCAAGGCTTTGTGCATAAAAACAGTAGCGGAAAAATGGCACATATCAGATAATAGAGTAGAGTTGTAGTACGGTGTTGGCGTATTGCCGCGGTCAGACGAAAACCGCACGGAACTTCGCGTCGGCTGTAACTTTGCCAGGTTGAACACATCTTTTGATATAGAGGGAATGATCCTTACAAATAATTTTGCTTTGTGAAAATCGCTCTCAGAGTTATCGCGCACAGATTCAAGACGAAGGACGGGAAGAAGCTTGTTACCGTTGAGAAACTCGTAACTCATATTGAACTGTATTTCCGACGAAGCCTTGATCCCCGATGCGAGTGCTGCAAGATAAAACGCACGCTTGTGGAAGTATCTGTAGTTCAAGATATCTTTGTCTTGAAATAGGTCCTGTTAAGGTTAGAATGGCACAAAAATAAGAGAATTTGGATCATACATTAGGCATGACGACGACCATGTCAATCGGCGAAAGATATGGGGTCTTTATCAACGTTTTCAACGTGTAAGCTCCAGCGATATTAAAGTCTGATGGACGACTGTACTTGAATCTATACTGCGCATCTTTTTGAAGTTTTGGGTCTGGGAAAGGAATAGTTATGTCATTTGCAGCCACAAATTTCTCGGCATCACCAACCTGCTATTAGAAAACCATTTGATTAGAACTAACAGAGCAAAACTTACCAAGAGCTCCTCTGTAGGAGGTAAAGCTTCAATAACACTCTTCAAATTATGCAGTAACTTGTCAACAGTCTTCGTTTTTGTCTCGTCTAGCTTGAGTTCAGCGAGCAGCTCGTCGATTTGAAGTTTGAAGATATTTGATTTATAGAGCTGTACAGCCTGCTGGACTTTTCTGAGATCATCCGCCAGTTGGCTTGTCTTGACCTTTACTCTCTTTTTCCCATTCAGAGAGCCAGACGCAGATACGACGGTATCATCGTTGTCCTCGTCAAGATCCTGCTCGTCTTCATCGTCGAAGCCATCCGAGAACTCGACATCGTTATCTGTGGCTTCAATAGCTTCAACAGCGACGAATTCACTTTCGCCCAACGCAGACTCTTCCGGCTTCTTAACCTCCTCAGATCGTTTTCTTTTAGCCATATTTGATTAGGACCTGTCACGGTTTTCTGATTAGTAGACCTTAGATAGACTGATCAAATAATCCCACTCTCGAAGTAACTCCAGCTCTTGGGACAAATAGAGAAAAAAAATTCTAAGCCGCTCGATAATTCATGAACTTACCCGGATCTTATGAGGATTTCGACCTGTTCGGGTTCTTTCCGGCAAGACTCACTTGTTAGAGTCAGATTAAAAAAGTTTTGCATGATAAAATCAAGATCTATAAAGACTTGAGTGTTTTTGAGCTACAAAAAAGTATAGACTTATCTGCGATAAAGAAGTTATTGCGTACATATAAGAAAATGCCGACTTTCGAACGTCCGCCGACAGATGTTGGCTGCTCTATTCCTGCCAATACCCCACACGCTGTCAGTGTGACATTGCCTTCATGGAAGGCTAATGTTGCGTATGAAGAAGGTCAACCATGGGTTATTTCACGCATGAAGAACGGCTATCCGAGGTAAGTTCCTGGGCTAATCCGTAGCAGTCCTGCCGGTTGGCGCGTCTAATGTAAAGATTTTTTTACCACGAGAAAATTCAGGAATTGTTCAAGCTTGTCGAAGGACGATTCGGTCAAAGCGGCGAAAAATCAATTGTATTTCCATCGTACAAGGTTGCCTGCCGATGCAGAGATTTCATAGAGTCTCGGTCGCAATTGGACCCGAAGCCGACTGTACGGGTGGTGGAGATCAAGATACCGCCACCAGGCCCGGAAGTTCAGGCTAATATTTCGATTGTGTTTTTCCCGGCTTCTGAAGCAGGATTGGCAAAGCAATTCTGGCAGCACACCGGTGACGGTGTTTCTAGTCGCAATGCTGAGTATGCTTTGGAGCAGCTGTGTGCACAAGGTACACCGAAGACGGCCAAGGCCAATATCGGGAGTCAGGGAGTGAGAGCAGCCAAAACCTTTAAACGTTACGCACGAAAGATTGTAGGTGCTACCGATCACAGCACGCCATCTTCTGAAGAAGAGTCAGACGAGACGAGAGAGTTCGCAACTTATGTTGAGGAAAGATTTGGCCGCAATTTGGATATAAGGTTCATCAATGGAGTAAAACTCGCGTTGCGGCGACGAATTGCTGGTACCATGGACGATAATCTTGATTTGAGTCAAGTATTGGAGTCTACACCGCAACAGTCGACACGCAATATTGAAGGACTTGGAGAAGACGATGTGTTTCTATTTCCCACTGGTATGAGCGCCATTTTTAACGCGCACAGATGTATTTTGGCGTGCATGGAGCCTCGAAAGAGCGTCTGCTATGGATTCCCGTATATCGACACACTCAAAATTTTGGAGAAGTGGGGCCCGGGCTGCTATTTTTACGGTAAAGGTGAAGCAGACGACCTGGCCGATCTTGAGAAGATGCTAGAGGGTGGTGAACGAATTATGGCGCTTTTCTGTGAATTTCCTGGAAATCCCTTGCTCAAGTCGCCTGATCTGAAAACTATACGAAAATTGGCGGATAAATACGACTTTCTTGTGGTAGTTGACGAGACGATTGGCAATTTTTACAATGTTCACGTTCTGGAGTACGCGGATATTGCCGCGAGCAGTTTGACAAAAGTTTTTAGCGGCGACAGCAACGTTATGGGAGGAAGTCTTGTATTGTCTCCGTTGAGCAAGCACTACACACAGCTCAAGGAGACTTTCAAGGTTCAATACGAGGATAACCTCTGGGCTGAAGATGCCATCTTTCTCGAGAGAAACTCTCGAGATGTCCTGTCACGGATTAAACGGATTGATATAAACGCGGAAGCTTTGTGCGACTTGCTATGCAACGAGCCAAAAGTCAAAAAAGTTTACTATCCCAAAGTCTCGCACACGAAAAAACTCTACGACCAGTGTAAGACTGAAAGTGGCGGCTATGGTGGACTGCTTTCGGTAGTGTTCAAGGACCCCGAGTCGGCTGTGAAGTTTTTTGATGTTGTGCAGGCTGCAAAAGGGCCGAGTCTGGGTACCAACTTCACGTTGATCTGTCCTTACGCGATCCTCGCGCACTTCGCGGAGCTAGACTGGGCAGCCGGCTATGGCATCGATTCTTCGTTGGTTCGAATCAGTGTGGGATTAGAGCCTACCGATGAGCTGGTCAAGACTTTTGCTGAAGCTTTAGCGATTTGCTGAGTTAGTGATGCCGCCGCGTTGTGAGCTTCCGGTGCGCTGATGCGGTGCACTTGTATTACTATGTTTTGGGTATAGTTTATGTTTGTCTTAAGTTTCTGACAGCTCCCTAAGCTTCTAACGTCAAGAATATCTGAAGAAATAAAAGCATTAAAGATTACTATGATTACGAGTTGTTTTTAGATTTTGGTCGATTTTTTACGATGTTTACCTATGGTTTACAGCAAACGCGTATCTGACGCGTCGCGACGTCAGAGATCCACTGCTACTCCTTGCATTTTTTATTTTTTATTATTTAAAAACATTACTGGCTTCCGACTTTTTCCTGGTACAAAACAACCATTCAAAGAAATAACATTGATAAATTATGAATAGATTCAAACAACTGAAAAAGTAAAACTATTCAGAAAAAAAACACGATTTGCTAGTAACCATTGCTTGTTATTCCCGATACATATAAAAGTCGCGTAAAAAGAGCTTTCATATTGTCGAAAAAAGTATATTGTACACTATAATAACACAGAAGCACGCGTCAAATAGACACGACTTTTCAGAATAAAAGATAGAAATTCACCCAGCCCGATTAACCGTAACCAATAAAATAGCAAGGATAGACACCATAATACATCATATCTCACTTCACATGTCGAACACACAATTTCGACACGCTTATTTAGAAGACGAGGAGTACTTGGTAACAGCCTTGGTACCCTCAGACACGGCGTGCTTGGCAAGCTCACCAGGGAGGATAAGACGAACAGCAGTCTGAATTTCACGCGACGAGATGGTCGACTTCTTGTTGTATGCAGCAAGCTTGGAAGCCTCAGTAGCGATACGCTCAAAGATATCTAACCAAATTAGTTAACAAGTTGTTACACAAAGACGCGCCATTGAGGACACAAGCCAAACAAAAACACATTATTAAAACATACCATTGACAAACGAGTTCAGGATCGACATGGCTCTGTTGGAGATTCCAGTGTCAGGGTGAACCTGCTTCAAGACCTTGTAGATGTAAGACGAGTAAGTCTCCTTGCGGGTCTTTGATCTCTTCTTCTTGTCAGAAGGAGCAGTGGTCTTCTTGCCAGCCTCCTTCTTCTCAGCAGGGGCTTTTCCGGCAGGAGCCTTTCCGGCGGTGGCAGGCTTCTTCTCAGCAGGCTTTGGTGGCATTGTGATAGATAAATTTGATTACTTCCAAGTGATGAGCGTGAGACTCTAGTGTAGTGGATATGGAACAAAAAACAAAAGAGAAGCAGAGCCGTGAGGGTGAAGTGGGAAATCAGCGCGGTATTTATATGCGCGGCCTGGGTTCGGTCCATCAGCAGGAGGTCAACAACAGTATTGGTGCGCCGCGCGATCGAAAAATGCGGGCGCGCCCACAACACAACTTGCTGATGCAGTTGATGACGGGCGCGGGTATAAATATCCGCGTGTGCCCCCTACGCCCGCTCATCTCATTCTGAACTTTTGTTTTCCATCTGAGAATTGCTACAGTCTCTCGCACGTACGCTCGCACTCTTAGACTCTTAACACTTTCAATTTTTAATTCACGATGTCTTCAGGTGGAAAATCAGGTGGAAAGGCCGCTGCTGGTGCTAAGGCCTCCCAGTCCCGTTCGGCTAAGGCAGGTCTTGCCTTCCCCGTCGGTCGTGTTCACAGACTTCTCCGTAAGGGAAATTACGCTCAGCGTGTTGGTGCTGGTGCTCCAGGTATTTTTTTTGTCTTTCAATCCTTCATTTTTGGATCAAGTTTCATAGCCTAACGTGTCAGTCTACCTCGCTGCTGTCCTTGAGTACTTGGCTGCTGAAATTCTCGAGCTGGCTGGTAACGCCGCCCGTGACAACAAGAAGAGTAAGTCTGGTTTCATCTTGTTTGAAGTATTTATTTGACATTGTGCTAATATTAAGCCCGTATCATTCCCCGTCATCTGCAGCTCGCCATCAGAAACGATGAGGAATTGAACAAGCTTCTCGGACACGTTACTATCGCCCAGGGTGGTGTTTTGCCCAACATTCATCAGAACTTGTTGCCAAAGAAGTCGGGCAAGGCCGACAAGGGTCCCAGCCAGGAGTTGTAAGCGGATTAAACGGTTTAAACCGTTTGATAATTATTATTACTCGGTCTCAACATCGTTTGCTTCGGGATGGTCCAGGTTTTTTGTGGAGGGAATGATCTGGCTTTGCTTTTGGGTTCGGTTTTTCTTGTATTGGTAGTCTACCCCTGTATATTATTGAGGATGTAAATCTATATGTTTTAAAATATCTGAATCTGTGATCTTTTGTATAATTTAGTAGTTGACATTGTTATAAATGGTTTGATGTATCGTTTGTTTGCGACTTTCAAGCATTTTTATGTGTTTATCTAGCGGCATCAAGGATGAGATATGTTTATTCGAAAGAGTGGAATTGTAAGGAATGCAACATCAGGTGTGTGTGCGCTGCGAGCGAGAAGGTAATGTTTGGCAGCATTCTTGAGTTACGCTCCCGCCATCGAAATTACATCACATCAACAACCACCACCTTGCTGTGGCTGCCTGTCGAAACGGACCAATCAGAATGCGATAAGTATCTGCATCCACAGTGTGTCCACGGACAACCCGCGCTCTGCAGTGTCACGCTTCTTCGCTAGAGCGGCTGCCTCTAGTCGCGTTTGTTTACAAGCCAACACTGGTTCAATGAAGATGATCAGGCGAAGCAAAAATACTGTAGTGAAAATTTTTGGTTATTATATGACAATTATGTCTCTATAGTAAAAATTTATAGACAATTCAAACCACAACAGAAAAGCTCATCAACTATCCTACTTGTTGCCGACGCATCTAGGACGCGTGACATGGTGATTGTCAGATCTACGTAGCATATTATTGTCGATTATACGTCGCGCCGGTTCGCTAAGTTACGAGCTCATGACAGCAGTCAAGGCATTGCCAAACACTCCTCGTATTTTGACGTCCGTCTTTCCAACGAGTCCGTGATTACGGACATTGGCAGCAGAGAACAGAACCGCGTATGCCAACGAGAACACGACGCGTTCAGTCCATTCGTGGTTGAGATCAAAGTTTGGAGGGATCAACGCACCGAGAGCTTTTGGTGCAACTAAAATTATTAGCTTATGAACAAAGTTATATCTCGAGTATATCACGCGTGAAGCATACCAAATAATGCAAGCTCGCCGCGCCGCTTGGGATTCTCTATCAGCACACCTAATCATGTCAACATACGTTCATACAATAAAAAATCCAGAAACATACTCCATCCACACATAAGGTTTCCCAGAAGGGGAGCTAGAGTATTATCCCATCTGCCAGGCTTTACTTTGGGAAATAGCCATGGACCCAATCGAGAGCGTGTCAAACAAACACCGTACCATGACAACCCCACAAACGTAGCTAAGAACGACGACGACCGCACAGCGCCTGACAGAGACGAGATTAACGCGCTTGAGAGCTTCTTATGTCGTCGCGACGGCCGTAAAAGCAGTATCAAATTAAGAGGCACATATATGGCCATCGCACCCCGAAAACCCCGCCACCATCTCCAGCAAGCATGCAGCTCACAGCTGTCAGTCTTGTTTGCATGCACAACTCTGCAAGGTATGCGGTCAATCTACAACAGTCAGACTTTCGTGCAGCGTATCGAGAGCTTATATCAGATGACCTACTTTCGAGGCATCGGCGTAGTCGCGCGGAAGCCCATATTTGTCGCAAAGAGAGAACAGCATATCGTATGCTTCAGTCTTTTCGCCATATACAAACTTGCCTTGCTTTACTGCAGATAGAGTTTTGACCAGCCTTATATCCATATCAGCATAGACGGTGATCCATCGCTTATAGGTACGAGGTAGTCGATCGGGATAGAAAAACCAGCAATACATGACCACAGTGGCCGATACGACAAAAGTCAAGACGTCGCCCTTGCCGTTGACTTTACGGCTTGCATTCACCAACCAAAGTTTGCTGCCAGTGCGCACAACATAGTCGATTGCCGACGTAACCATGAACAAGGTGTCGTCTATTGTTCGACCTTTGTGTGTCTCGCGTGTGCGTAGCTGATGCCACCACAGACTACCTCCGGCAGCAAGACTAGAAGCTAAAAAGGACGACGCGCGCACATGTCGCTCGGACCTTGTCAGCTTGGATGCGACAATTTCGGCAAGACGGGACAAGACCGTAGACGTGGCTAACAGGGTACCCCACAGCATCGGCAATTGGTCAATCTTGAGCGCCGTTAAGAGAATGTGCTTGAGGGCAGCAGGGATATCAGAGAGCTTGCGCGTATACAATGACTTTGCAATCACATTGAATGCCTTTGGACCCACGACTGTGGCGTACGATAGAAGAAACGCTCTAGTTGCACTAGATAAATCAGACTAGCCGCACTTCAGATGTACGAAAACAGCACTTACTGTGAAATAGCAGGGTTATGCAGCAGGCACTTTATCAGCATAGCCGATTGCGCTGAAGATGACAACTTGCTTTTGTTCAACGCCGACATTTCTGCAGTCTCTCCAGTCGCATGCAACACCGCCGTTTAAATGTGTTTCCGGATACGTGCCTGTGAACAAGTCAGATTCCACCGGCTCCTGCCGCAGACTTCTTAGTCAATCTGCCTGTTCAATTCCAGTCAACCACACCAGCAGTCCTGTAGCTAATCTTCCCCGGTCTTCTCCTGGCTAATGCTGTTGCAGTGCTGCCTCCTGTCCTGGTGGTGCCTGCCGAAAGCGAGTCCGCCGAGACGCACGTGAAAGGCGACAAATCCCTCGGACGCGTGTGACTCTCGGAATGCGGTGTCAGTACCCCGTCGGTTACTCATAGCTGCTTATTCACTTCCGTTCACCAACTCGCACCGTTCCAACACATTGAACCTTCTATTTGTCTGTCTTCCGGTCTTGGTCTCCCCGCTCTCCCACAATTTTTTTGTGGTTCTTATGGGTTGATGGTCATCAATGACCGAATAGTTTCCCGGCCGTCGGTATTGGGTTAGGGTGTGGGTACATGATCCCGCTGGCACGGATCTCGAATCGGACGCGTTTTTTGGCTGGCGACACGCGAGCAATGATAACAATCCTCCTTTTGCTCTACTTTGCGGCAGTCTGGTTTCAAAATGTCGTTCGAGAAAAAGCTCAAAAATGTTAAAGGTGAGATTGATACCGTCCGTCCCCGCAAAAGCATCTATCTTGCTGAGACTGACCGCGACGATCAAGAGCAATCGACGGCGTTGCAAGAGCGGCTACGCGTCGAGAATCCCGCCATCGACCGTCAGATCGGCCCAATGGCTGAAGCGCTGGTACTAGCGGCTGAGCATTTGGCATTTTTGCTCAAGAAGCACTCCGAGAGTATGCCTTTAGCGACAGGGTCTGACGAGCTTGACAGGCCCGCTACCCAGCTATGGAACCAATCGACAATTCTGATCCGCGACGCTGCTGCTCCCCAAACGTTCAAATCAGCTGTCTGCCGCGTCAGAGTTGCTGCTTCTATACTACTAGAATGCTCAGATAACTTGAAGGAGCGGACCGGTTCGCTCAGGGTATTTAAATGCTACCTAAAGACTATGAAAATGTGCCTGGGTAAGTGCGGCTTGAAATATTCATTCTTGGCCCTATGGTGACTGACAATCAGACCATGACGAGGCACTGCTAGCAGCAAAGATAGCAGATAGAGCTCTTAAATTGCAAGTGAGTTTTGATACAGACAGGGCCGATGGATTCTCTATAGCCGAACTAGAGTTTGGTGCTCTCCGTGTTTTGCTTGCCTATAAGCAAGCAGAGTACTCCTCAATGCCCATGCTTTTCCACTTGCCATCAGAAAAAGCAAAAAAATGTATTCCCAGATGTAAGCTTGACTACCTTGTCGAGATTTTATTCACTATCAGTACCCAGTTCTACCGTCGACGTGATTATAATAATGCGAATATTTGGTTCTCGGCTACATTACAGCTGTACGATTTTGCTATTGATGACGGAATTCACTCTGACGCGTCTTTCGAGCTCAAATTCAATGCTATGCGTAACTTCGGTGGGTACAATGTGCATAATCACCGTTCCTGGATACTAATTAAAGTCAAATCATTATCAGCGACTGGCGACTCATTAAACCTTTCCAAGTCTAAGGCACTGCTACTAGTTATGGAAGAGGTGGGAAATTTGATGTATTGAAATACGATTTTCTTCAACTAAGTTTCAGGAATTTCCGTCGACTATCTGGCTATTTGCCCTCAAATTTGAGATGCTACGCACAGGAGGGGCCCCTCCAGAACGATTGCTCGACAGTATGTTCTCTGTTAATCGTCGGGTCGTTGGTAATTACTAAATTGGTAGTGGTAATGCAAATGCTCTATTCGGGCAGTCTTTCAGATACGTCGTTTCGGGTGACCATCTCAGCCTTACGAAGTCTTTCCACAATCTGGTAGGTATGCTCATCCGATTTCTGAGGAATTTCTAATCTTATAGTGTACCTATTGCCTGCAAAGGCTTGAATTACCTGTTGACCAAGAAACTTGCATCGGAAGATGTTCGCCAGGAATGGCTTCAAAAGTCATTTATCTTGCACCTAGAGATTGTTACACAAGACTCGAAACTAGATCACTCTGAGTCCATCTCCTTACTAAAAAATCTGTTCTCAGAAATGGAAAAATTAGCTACAGAGTCTTTTTCTAGTCCAGTTGTTTATGGCGGGCAAATTGTACGTGTTTGTGCGTATACCCGGTTTACCTTGCTTATGCTGATTCGTCAACAGTTACTATGGAAAACTGGAGAGTCCTTGTTCAATAATGAGCAATATACTGACGCGATCGAATATTTTAGATTGGCAGTTCATAGCATATTTCATATTGCTAGCGGCTTGAACACGGCCAAAATATACAGGTAAGTTTGCGAAGTTCTGTGCGCTGCTGGCGGATAACCTAAGATCTAGGAAACTAATGCTTTGCGAACTTTATACACAAGACTATGCTGCAGTTAGAGAGACCTTTGCGAAAATGCCTGCCTCCTGTCAAGATTCGTCCCTGTCGCGGTACATTATGTTCAAGTTGGCGGTAAATATACGCGATGAACCGCTTGCTTTCGACTGTTTGCACTACATTGCACTATCAGAAGACAAGGAAACTGACGCCATGTTGTGCTCCTGTGCCACTGACGCTCAAGTCAAAGATTGTAAAACTGTCACTCTTGAGGCAATGAAGCATATTATTAACCGCCTCGACTCATACAGCAGTGCATATTCATCCATGATCAATATTCCTACTCTACTTCGCTGTGGTATCCGACTGATGCTCATGAAGATGGAAGGTAGCACCGAAGTAGCCACTGATGACGTTGAGCTAACGTGTCAATATTTTGAAAAAGGTAAGCATATATATCAGTAGCCAGGGCTTTGCACTCACGTTTGTGACAGCTTCGAATCTCGCTAAGAGTGCCATCAAGTCTGCGTCTGATAACGCTCTGTTTGATGTGAACGAACTCGAGTGGTTTTCACGAAACGCGTACAATGCTGCTTTTAAAGGTTGTAAGCGTTATCCTCCGGAAGCCATTGTGAGACTGGCAGATGTCTCTCTCAGATTTCTGGAACTATTTCAGTATAATGTGGACACAAACGATAACAAAGCGATGAGCTCTATTTTGTATGCCCGAGTGGCGTCACTCTTTCTATTGTCATCTTCATCCGTATTTCTGGCAAGGAGCAAGCAGAGGCTACATGAGCAGCGTGAGCTGTATCTGATTACGCGGAAGCATGTGGCTTCATTTAAAGATTCTGTCAAAGATTATCGTCACCTTCTGGCGTTAGGGCCGTCCGAAGTCTTTACTGATAATGAAATGATTGAAGAAAAGCAGTCAGATCTGGTGCAAAAGACATGCGTTATGCTTACCCTAGACTTTGAAGCCTCTGCGGCATTGGAGGAGTGGCAAGAGTTACCAACGATAGCGGGGGTAAGGTGCACAATCACGACTGAAATGCGATGCACGTAGCCTAACTTCTAGCAAATCTCGAAACTCCGTCCCGGAGTTGTCATATATGAGAACATAATCGATGTTATCTTATCGTCAAATTGTCCTGTTGATGGTAGGTTTCTTGTCATATGCTCTATGTTTTCTCAGTCATTGGTACGAAATTATAGAATCTTTAATGGTAGTTCGAACGGTCATTGCAGATACATCGTCTCGGCCCTTGGATGACGGCGCTACGTCAAATAATGGGATCGGCGTTGAGAAATTATCCAGATGGCTTCGCTGTCTAGTACAAACTGCGCTTCCTCAACGGCCAGTGGTGGCTGAGCAGGTCTTGAACCAGATCAGGACGCGTATCAACGAGTTCAAGGTACTTCTGAGGTGAAAGCCAGTCAAGTTGATAAGTCTGACGCATCTAGGATCAGTATCCGCAAGACGAGCTCTTCTGGCTGGCGACTACGTCTTGGAACTATGGAGTTGATCTGTTCAAGTATGTCAGGTAGTTTCGGGAATTGAGGCTGATGACTGATGTTTAGTGTTAACAACATTGACAGTTGCAAGCGATGGTGCGAGCTAGCGATTATCCTATCGTCTTACATTAGTGAGAAACTGCAGGTACAATTACAAGAATCCTATTTGAAGATCTCTTTCTGACGAAAGAGATGACGCCTTCTAACGGATGACTACAGCCAGTGCGTCAATACCCTTATACCTTTATATCCGTCCACTTCCTTATCGCTATGTTACTTTTTATATTATTTTGTACGAAGTATCTTATGAAATACGCCCTTGAAATCTGCTCTCCCCGTAAAAAGCCATCCCATTTGACTCCACCATCTATTTGTACAACGCCGACATAAACGTGACAGTACCCGACAAAGGAGCCTGGAACAGGTCGGCACAGCCAGTCCGAATAGCATCCATATATTCCCGTACAGTCTTTGAATCGAGATCTTCTCTTGCTTTGAGCACATCCTCTACGAACTTGACCGGGGCGTCCGGAAACCGTTGCCGGAGCAGTCTATACGCTTCCACAGCATCCTGCTTACTAGAAGAAATCAGGCCCATCAAGATCTCGATCGACACAAACTGTTGCTGAACATAGTCTGGGTCAGTGTATGATGTGAAGTAGGGGTAGAGGACAGCCACGTCACTTTTGATTTGGTCAAGCGATTTGGCAGAAAGCGAGACGTTTTTGTTCTTGCTCACTGCGTGCAGATAGCCAACCAGAGTCGCGTCCAGGAGGTCATCTATGTAGATCTGGAATAGGTCTGGATTTAGATGCGGCTTCAGCTCTACATCGTAATCCTCAAACAGGCGAATAACTTCTTGAATGATAAAGCTGGCAGGCTCTGCATTTACCTGGTTACCATCTGCCGTTACCGTTTGTGCTGGCTGTGGGGTGTGCCATGATTTCAGAAATAGATTTGAAAACGACGACTGCAGATCATACATCACCATACCAACAAGTGCTTGCACACAGAGTTTGGCAGTCGCAATGAATCCGTCCATGGTGTCTTCCAATTCGTGCACCATACGAGACTGTATGTTGCGATGGTCGTCCGAATGTACCAGAACTTCCACAGTGACGTTGACTTGCCGCGATATGATACCGTCAGTGTAATCAGCTCCACGTACTTGGTCATTCGCGATTGCAACACAGTACTCCACCAGGCCTCCTGGAACGTCATCTGGATTAATATTCGATTTTCGCACCTCATCACGAACCACAGAGATCCATTTCTGTTGTCGATTTATGAGTTGGCGTTTGACCTCATGGATAACGCCCGAGACAACTCTGATCTCGTCTGAGTCGATCGCGACATTCACCTGCTGGGTGATCATTTGGAACACAATTGGTGTGTTTGACAAGCCATACATCCCATCTGGATCAACATCAGGCGCTTGGGTGCGTTCAATAAACTCATTGAACTCGTTTTTGGCTACATTGGCTAGCCATTCGTCAATCTTTCGACAAATCAGATGCATATAGTCCGTCAGAATAAGGTGCTCCTGCCCATCAAGCAGAGGCGGAGCGAGCTGTTCTTTAGGGATCTTTAATTCGTTAGTCATGACGTCAGCATATAACTGAGACGAGCGGACAACTTTTAATAGGGTTCCAGCCTCTGTCTGACTAGTCACCAATGACTTGAATAGCATGTACGCCTCCTGGTGGTATGCAGCGACAAATCGCTCGCCAATCTTCCAATCTGGCGGGACGCATTTGGCTAAATCGACTTTCGCCAATGCCAGATCTCTGAAGATCCAGATCATATTATCTAGCAGTTTTTCGGTATCATCCGGGAACTTGCTCAAGCAGTTTTTGAAAAAATCTTTAGCCGATAAGTTGATCATCTCTGTAATCTTCTCGTCATAATTCCGCACAACACGAGTCATGCTTACCGGAGCACTACTCATGGATAAATGCTTGGCCAGCTCCTGATGCGATGCTGTTGCACTAGCCATGCTCGTGGCCTTTGCGTCCAGTTTTTCGTCCACATCTATAATCTTTGCCCAGCGAACTATCAAGCTCGCATTACCTTCCCGCAGGACATCAAGTAAGTTCTGGGCGATTTCGAAGAGCAGCGTGTCGAAGTCCTTGACCACAGCGTCTAATCTTTGAAAGTAGTTTCCGAGCGTCACTCGGCCATTAGCATCTATCCTAGAAGCCTGAAACATCGCTTGATCTCGAAAGTCTCTCAGCTGAGACAGCTTGAAATGTATTTCCAGTAAGTTAGGCATCGGTCCGTAAATATCTATCGCATTAGACCATAGGCATCCACATCGTTCGTTAGAACCCAAACAAACTCACCTCTGTTATCTTCCTGCATCAAATCTTCTATCTGGTCAAGTTTTTCAGGTAGTTGCCGTAAATTGGAAACAACATCCTCCGCGGCAATGAAGTTGCGGCGGATCTTAGCAACGGTATTGATTCGCGAGAATCCGGGGACCATTGATTCGGCTTGGCCGAACAAATCATCGAGGTGCCCAAGCTCATTACCCAGCCGCCCAATCAAAGCTTTCGCGTCTAGTAGACTCTTGAGACCATTCGTGGTGGTGTCCAAATGGGTCTGCACGCCAGCCTTGAGCTGCACCTCCACCGCCGTCTTATCGCGGATCAGTCGCTCTTTGATTAACGGCACCTTGGCTATGTCCTATTCCAACAACTTAGTCAGTATATCCACGTATTTATCTGTCTATTTTAAATTCGTATGTACGTACATCGGGATACCGGAGTAGCTCAGACAAACTAGATGACAAGAAATAAGTTAGCCGATATGAAATCCAGGCACGCCGTGCCCGACCCGCTTCGACCTACCTGGCGATCACGCTCTCGTCGATATCGGTCATCTAACCGCCAGTCGTCTTCACAATTTTAAATGAATCCTGAGTGAGAGTTTTTCTGCCGGTTCGAGTGCCTCAAATTGCTCAGACTTTGCACTCCCCACACAAACTAGTCTTTAGTTCGTGCAGTTCTCGGCTGGGACGCGCGACGACTTTCGGGACGAGGGCCCAACGCGTGTTTCCAGTCGGGTAGGATATTGAGATGACCTGATCTTTTTTGGTCGATAACGAGCTGCAGCGGTGCGGACTTATTGAAGTATTGTAAAACCTTGAGGGTCAACTGATGTCATGGTAAGTTCGTTCAATATATGAGGTCCCGGAGGTAGAGCGTTTGAGAACGTGCAGGATTGAGACTGAAATGGTTATAGGCCAGACCAAAACCACCTGCTATTGCATCTAGCAGCTCTGGGCAAGAAATTTCGAAGAGGGGAATAGCATGTTCAAGTGAGTGTGTAAGCGATCAAGTCGATCTTCGAGCCACCCGGCTAACTCCACACGAGCGCCTGCTTCGCCACGGTCAATCTACTCTCACCAGAAGCCTCAGCTTGCCGAGACGGTCAGACGCGACAAGCATGCGACAACACGAGTCTTATCAGACGAGGTTATTGAAAAGACACTGGTCTGCCTGCGCACTATCTCATATGATGTAATCTTGTTAGAGAAAGGCAAAGAGCGTAAAGATGAAGCCCTTCGGCTGCTATTGAGTGTACTAGCCAAGTGAGTAGGGCAGTCTTGTCTAACTGTCGAGCAGTGCTCAACTGTTTCATATAGGATTAATAAGGAGTTACCTCGAGTGTATGTGCCCGTGGCAATGGCTAGACAACGCTTTGACTACGAAACTATGCTTGATAAAAATGTACGTCTAGAAACTGCTGCCAGCGGGTGGTTTACTAAACTAGTCAAGTTCGATCTCGAGTCTGAGTTTGTATCCAATCAGGAGCAGATACTTCAGCTTGAGAAAGCTATTCAAGACGAAGAGGATCTACTATATGAACTCCAGAATTATCTGGACTCTCTGAAGAGCCATGCCAAAGAGCATGCCAAAGATAGAGAGAAAAAACACGCCAGGGTAAATTAATTTGGCTCAGGCATCTCACCGGAGAATTACAGTGTTCGCTAACTTCCAGTTCCTTGCGTTGGTCCAGGACGACCCAAACTTTGGCGATGACTCTTTTGATGATCGTGCAGACATCATCAATCTTACTGCACCTGGTTTCGCTGTAAGTACTCGAATTGTGCTCGTTAGAGGTTCCCTGCTAAGAGACATAATTTAGGCCAAAGTAGATGAGAATCTAGAGGAGCCTCTGTCATCCCTTGTGCGCCATCTGACGACCATGGAAGATAACATATCTGGCCTGGAAGAGCTTCTGCTGCTGGTCAAACAAGTGACCAGGCAGCTGTAGGGTTCTTAAGGGTTTTGTGCCGGTCTCGGCTGATGTGTTCCCGGGGCAGTTCTACATATTAGGGCTGATTGAGCATGCATTGTTGGTATGGACTCGTGAAGCACAACTGTCAGCTGCTTTTGTACAATCCCAAGTGTTATACAGATACGCAGGTATTGTCAAATTGGCGCGCTGATTGCTAGCTGGTGGTTTTACGATGGACGATGCGGGCGGTCCGATCCAGCAGAACGAACCGCGTCAGCAACCACGGCTTGGTGGCAGCGGTGATCTGAACAACGTCGGCGTCGCATCATCAGCTGATCATATCAGCTCGCGTACTCTGTCCGAAGCTGCCAAGACCGATCTGAGCGGTTTGGACGGGCAGTACTCGAAGCGAGTGCCAGGGCAAGAGCAAGCCAGCGGGCCCGCACCAGGCAAAGTTGATAGGAGCAACAGCGGCACACATGGCGCAGAGCTGGGTTCAGCTACAGCTCCGGACTCGAATGTCAAAGAAGAGACCCCAACAGGGTCAACGCAAGCTCAAGCGGAGTCTAGTTCGTCGTCTGCGGTGCTGAAGTTCAAGCAAGAAACCGAAGACTCAGTCTTGACTGACACGAACCCCATCGACGACAACAGCCCCCTCCATCTCCACAATCTAGAGAGCGCAACCACAGCCGGCCAAGGGGCAACATCGTCATCGACAACCGCACCAGATGGCCAAGCGGACTCCAAAAAACGTAAAACCGATCAAGGTATGCTGCCTATTAAGTGAAGAGGCTTTGTGGTGCAATGCTGATGTAAACAAATAGCCTGTGTTTATTGTCGCAGGTCGCACATGACTTGTGATTTTGGTGAGCTTTTTTCTTAACTGTCTATAAGGTTTCTCTCGCGACTAACTGATTGTCTTTGAAGCTCGACCTTGTTCACGTTGTGTCAAAAGAAATATAGGGCACTTGTGTCACGGCAAAGCTAGCCCCCTCATACAGACACAAACAGCAGCGTTGCCGCTAAGCACCACTGAAGATAGTGAGACAGACCAAGACGATTCTTGGATGTCAGTGATGGGCTCAAAGAACACTGTGCTGAATACGCTCACGCCGTATCATGCACCATTATTCACATCAGAATATGCTGGAAGCGAGTTTAGCTCTTTGACGGACTTTCTGACCATGCTGGAGGACGCACCGGGGCCTGTTGCTGAGCCAGCACCAGCTGATCGTCTTCCAATGAACACGGCACATGAGTCAGATTTATTAAGGACTCACATGACGGTCACGGAAGGGGTGGGAATTAGGGGCTCTACAGCATCTTTGAGTAGGATAGACAATGGCGATTCACGAAGCCCGCCAGGAGTAGCAGAGCAATTAATGATAAGACGGTCGTCGATGCTTGGTAATGATCGTAATGATGGTGGCAATGGAATGAATCTGGTTGAGACTAATCATTTGAGTGCGCATGGTAATGGTAGCCTGACACTCACAAAGAGTGAAAAGCCGTTGATTGTGCCAGAAACCGCCAGGGACAAATTTTTTTTGACGGCAGCCGATCCAGCTGACGGGCCAGAACATACACCAGAGGAACGATTAAAGCAAGTGATTAATGCCAAGCTGGAGGCGGGGTTGTTGGCGCCGTTTAACTATGTCAAGGGATATGCCCGGCTGCAACGATACATGGATCACCACATGAGCGCCAGCTCGCGGCAGCGAATCCTGAAGCCGCTGTCGATTTTCCGTCCGGCATTTCGGGCGATAGCACAGAGTCTGATTGATGTGGACCTGGTTCTCGTGGAAGAAGCGTTTGAGCGAATGCTGTTAGACTATGATCGAGTGTTTACGTCGATGGCCATTCCAGCGTGCCTTTGGCGACGGACGGGCGAAATCTACCGAGGCAACAAGGAGTTCGCGGCGTTGGTGGAAGTGCCGGTCGAAGAGCTGCGAGATGGCAAGCTAGCGATATACGAAGTGATGTCGGAGGACTCAGCCGTGAACTACTGGGAGAAGTACGGCAACATTGCGTTTGACTCTGGCCAGAAAGCAGTTTTGACGAGCTGTACGCTCAAAAGCCGGGATGGAACCAGTCGGCGGTCGTGCTGTTTCAGCTTCACAATTCGCAGAGACCGGTACAACATCCCGAGCTGTATCATAGGGAATTTTATTCCCGTGCATCCCTGATGTGTGTATTTTACTGGAATGTATGAGTAGATTGTGTGGTGCGTAATAACCTCGAATGCCGCAAGCCCAACGGTACTGCATGTGAGAGTACGCCTAAGATTAGAGATATGGTAGTGCTAGGTGAGCCCGACGAGTCTCGGTCAGCATAAACCCGGCGGCAACTCGTCATCCTCCTCGTGTGTTTGGCGGAATTTGCGGTGCCGTCATAGCCAAAAGTCTAGAAGGGCCACGCGTCGTCGCGTAGTACCCTAGGCGGGGGGGGGGGGGACCAGAAACACTGGCGGCGAAGAGGTGTTCAGTCTAATGTGCCACTTGCACGTAGTTTGAGCGCCGTCGTCACCGCAGACCGGAAGGCTGTAAGATTATAAATAAATTTTTATGAGGCGTCAGGCGCTTTCCAATTAGCATAGTTTGCGCATAAAACATACGAAGTGGTCGTTATGTGCGCATGGCATGCTTGCTTTCTGATGACGGACGCGGGGGGCCGCGTACACCAAAAGCAGCAGCCAGTAAGTCCGCCCGACACAGGCCGAACAAACGCAATTTCGTCCAGAAAACGTGCAGGCCTAGTGCGTCTGACCTAGTGCAGATGCGTGGTCGAAGATTTGTCCTGCTGCCCAGCCCACTCACTCCGAGCGAGGCGCGGGTACGGCGAGGTGACGACGACAGTGTGCGAGACTAAGTTGACCAAGTTGACCAGGGGACGACCGACAACGGCAGAGAATACCTGCACTGTATCCCACTCTCTCTCTAATCTCATTCTCCCATGTAGTCACTAGTTTGCTGATCAGGAAGACTATTTTTTCTGTCTGCTTTGCTGCCCCTACCAACACCCCTCCCCCGGCGTCTAGTGGTTCTGCAGTTAACCACCGACGATCATCACCTCTGCGAAATTTAAAGTGCCAACGGCAGCGGGCGTGCAGACGCCATGTTCAAGCTCGCCGCTTTTTCTACCGCATAGCTTCTTTGTTTTGACAATTTTTTGCTGGCACTACCATTTTCAATGCATTGAGGGTGCCGAGGACCCAGCATGTTCGTCAAATTAAGATACCGGCCTCTGTCGGTGGCTGTGACGGTCCTGCTGGTGCTCATCATTGTGATTGGTCTGGCCCGGCTCAAATCCCACCAAGCTTTGCCGTCATCAATGTCGTTTCTAGATCTACACAACTTTGTCTCCACGACCGGATTCGGCTCGTCCGGCTTTGCTGCAGATGGCACTCCACAAATTGACGAGGAGCGGCGAGCTAAGCTTCGCCAGCTGGGTGTTGCCACCCCGGCCCCCATCATGGCTGCCAGACCCGCCGTGATTGTGTTTGGTGATTCGTGGTCGGATGATTCGTCCAGACCTACTGTGGAGTCACCTCTGTCGTCCTACTCTCTTGGACGGAAGTTGACTGAGAAGGAGTCGACTGACCGAACCGATCCCTTCTACGCCAAGGGGACAAACAAGGGCCCCCGCATGTACGGGCGAGGTGCTCTCGGAAGATGGACCGATGGCCCTGTTTGGTCGGAATACTTCTGCGCGATGGTCGACTGCAGACGGTATGTCAATTTGGCTCGTGGTGGTGCTAAAGTAACCAATCAATATGTGCCATCGCCGGTGCCGGACCTGTCTGCGCAACATGATTTGTACCTCAAACTGAGGCAATCTATAGCCGACGACCTGGATGACCCAAAGTCGACATTGTTTGTGTATTGGTTTGGAATCAATGATGTTATACAGGCTGTCAGTCGAATCAAGTCACGAGAGAAGCAGTTCAATGCCATGCGGGGGTCAGTCGAGCTCATGTTCTCCAAAGCCCAGGACCTGGCGAAACTCTATCCTCATTCCAATTTCTTGTTCGTCGGAAATATCGATGTCACACTGTTGCCCGTTTACAGCAAGAACTACTTCAATGGTGACCCGTTTATGCACAGGTTCCGAGACTCGGTCAAGCTGAGCAAGCTGTGGTCTAACGAGATGACTTTCCAGCTTGCCCAGTGGAACAACTCGTATGCGTCTGCTGCCTACTGGGACGCAAATGCATGGTATGCTCGGGCGATTTCTGGTGTTGCCAAGCACAATTTGAAGGACATTTCGACTCCCTGTTTTGACCATGAAACATCTAAGCTTTCTAGCAATCCTGGTGCCCATTTTTTCTGGGACGAAGTTCACCTCTCCACTGCCGCCCACAAATTGCTCGCTCAGCGAATGCTTCGATTACGACTTTTGCCGTCTATGCAGGTATAGTTCGCATTGTGTATATCATCGTATTGTCTCACATCTTGTTTGTATCTAACGGTCTTATCGAAATTTTTTTTTTTTTATTTTATTTCTCTGAGTTTGTCAAAGCATTCAAGTCCTATTTTGTATAATTGTAATCGGGATTCTTTAGGAACGTTGTTTCAGGTAAAAATATATAGGGTCGGTTTTTTGTTTGTTATCTGTATTTTCTGCCTGGTGCATTTTTACGAGTTACCATGTTCGATATATTCGTATTTATCGTTTACTTGTCCGTCTTTGTTCTATAGTCTGGTACAGTGGGACACTACTCCCCTTACGTCGCCATTGTTTATTGCCCTGCCCGGTCTCCAGGAATTGGGAACTCTCGAATCCAAATCTCCCACGCGCAAAATCCGGGGAACCAGGCCGTGAAAAGTCGATAGAGGCCGACCGTGGTTTCTTTTCAGTGCGTACAAGGGGGGGGGGTACATCATTATCTTCATGCACCGTCAAAGTAATGCAGAGGACGGTAAAAAAAGAAATGAGCCATACTGGATTCACAAGTGATGTCACGATACCCTATCTCAGCCAAGCAATGCAAAGTGTCCCTTGTGTGTCCTATCTTGTCCGGTCCCCGACGCGCGATTTGCATACATGCCCACCGAAGAGTCTCACGATACCAACCTGGTTAATGCGGAAAATCACAGTACGTCCAAATTCTGGTCATCGTGACCTCTATCTGCGCCGAATGGGGTTATACACCCGTGTGCAGTTAAAGCATTATGCAGAGAACGCCTAGCATAAATAGGCCCGAAGCCCCCGGTTCTCTCATCACGGTGGGATGTTTGGATTCAAGGACACCAGATTTGTACTAAGCTTACACACAACATGAAATTTAACATCGTCACCCTGCTCTTGGGACTTGCAGGCACCTTGCCTTTGGGCGCACAGGCTCTTCCAGTCGATCACGCAGACCTCGTCGCTCCATTCAGAAATACCTCCCTAGATGCTACAGCAGGAACCCTCTTGAAAATCACGAAAGATCCCGATTGTATTGTGACAAGCGATATGCCAGTGGTTGACCTCGGATACGTCAAGCAGCGCGCCACGTTCTACAACACCAAAGGCGACTTCTACCTTTTCAAAAACATTCGCTACGCGGCTTCTCCCACCGGTCGTCGTCGTTTCAAAATGCCCGAGGATCCAGAGCATACTGACGACATCCAGGACGGCTCTCGCGGGTTTACTTGCCACCAGTCTGGCAACCCTCAGTACAGTTTCATCAACGTGCTAGTCCCAAAGAGTCAACAATCCGAAGACTGCTTGTTCATGGATGTCGCTGTACCTGCCGAGCTCTTCCATAGCGGAAGCCAGAAGCGGTCCAACGACTCGATAGGAACGTACCAGTCAGGGTCCACGGCTACCAACATCAGTCATGTCGACGGAAACCTTCCCGTGCTTATATGGATCCACGGTGGCGGCTTTGCGTTCGGCGCTAAAGACTTCCCCTACTCGCCTAACGGCCTACTTAAGTCAGCCAAAAATCGCATGATCTACGTGGCATTTAATTATCGCCTGGGTGCATTTGGCTGGCTTGCAGGAAAACAAGTCAAGAAGACTGGACACACCAACGTCGGTTTCCATGACCAGCGCAAAGCGTTCGACTGGGTCCACAAGTACATCTCAAAGTTTGGGGGAAACTCCCAGCAGATCACGGCCATGGGTGAATCTGCTGGAGCATCTTCTATCATGCACCACCTAACGTCTCCCGAACCTCTGCAGTTTCATCAGGCTATTACTCAGTCTATCGCGTACTACCCTCAGTTTGACGACGACGTTCTTGAGACGCAGTACACCAAGTTCGCACAAATAGCTGGTTGCAGGACTAGTGAGTGCTCTGGCGACAGATGCCACCACGACGAGAGTCTAGAATGCCTCAGAAATCTCGACGAAAAGACACTAGCCAAGGCCAACGAGAAAATGATATTATCGTCCCAGTGGGGCACGTTCTCGTTCGGACCATACGTCGATCGAACGTACGTTCCGTTGTTACCACTATTCATGATGGGATACGGTAAATATCATCGCGGTGTCCCGATCTTGACGTCCATCGTATCTGATGAGGGGAATTTATTTGCCGATCCTCTAGTCCACACCGAATCGAAATTTAACAGACTTGTGAACTCTCATTTTCCCAACGCAACGGAGGAGACAAGACACGAGTTGAAACAGATGTACGCCATATCCGATAAGTACAAAACTCAGTGGAACCGGGTCGCTGGTGTCATTGCCGAGTGGGTTATTGGCTGCAATGCCGTGTATTGCAACAATTTCTACGACGACGTCTGGTGGTATAAAGTTTCGATACCGCCGGGATTACACTCTTATGATCTGGTGCTCACGTTCTACGGCGACCCAGGATTTTTCTCCAATAAAGCCGAGAAGCTAGGAGTAACATCTGCCTTCGACGGTTGCACCAAAACAGATAATGTCGCCACCGCGACCCAGAAATATATCACCAACTTCGCCGTCTTTGGCGATCCAAGCGCAGAGGAGTACGAGGGAGAATATCCATCAATTTATTTCCCAAAGACTCGCGGAAACGGCGAAGGATGTAACAAGTTGGTCGATATCAGACTCAAAGACATGTCGATCGAAGATGTGGATACTGCTGGTCCTGATCCTCAGCATTGCGCTTTTTATTTAGAGGGAGATTGGACAGGTCGTTGAAAAAAGAAAGCATATGACAAAAAAGACGAAAAAAAAAAAAAAAGTCAGGGTATTCACAGGATCTTGAAATTGTTCAGAGGGTATTTAGTTATTTGCTTGACAGTTGGTTGTGAATGCGACTCTTCATCGCACACAATGTATATTGATAAACAACGTATTGAAAGAAAAACATGTTTGTGTCGATCTAGAATCAAAATTATGGACTGTTGTGACGGAGCACGTGTGGCTGAAACATTTATCAAAGAGACGCGTCGTGACGCGTCGCTTGTAGCGTTTCAGTGAGAGGGTATGCTGTCCTTGAGTCGCACACATTTTGATCTTTTGCAAAAAAAATATCAATCACAAATTGACTATAGTCGGTAGACTCGAAGCTGGTTGTAGATACGCATTTCCTGATGAACGGTTCCGTCGTCGCTCCTAGTATTCATAGATGGCCCGCACGCGTCAGAGACCTAACCATTCTGGTCACAGCTCGGCATCTAAGAGGCTTGTTTGCTTCGACAAATTTGCTCAAAAAGGAGATATACTGGCTTACCGGTGATAAATTTTACTGCGATCTCGAATTATGGACTGGGCAGTATCTGTGACGCGATGGGGCCCGACGAGGGGAACACGAGAACACGCGTTCTGGGAGGTTCGCGATAGAGGAACGAGGCCACGATTGGTCCGCGAAACGAGATTGAGAGACCTCTATTTACAACGTTTAAAAAATCTGAAATAAGCCTCAAATTATGGCAATCGTTTCATAGTTATGACTGTTTGCTCGCTAAATTACAAACACCGTATGTACAATATCAACCGACATCTCGTTCTTCCCAGTTCAAATGCTTCTAATGATCAAACGGTCTAAGCCTTCGCTTGGACTTCAGCTCTAAAATTTTTTCCTGGTCAAGTTTGAAGTTCTTGAGTAACTCGTTCATTCGGCCCTTTTTCTCCTGTCTGATCTGGAATCGGTAAAAATCCTTAAGCTCCTTCTTCTTCTGGCGAGACTTCGCATCCTCCTTCAGCGCATCCGACGATTCGGCTGCTGCCAGAGCTCCACTTCGTCCACCTGCTACTCGGGATACTGTCACGAAACCGTCTGCATCTGGCTCCGAGATTGCGCGCTTGGCCTCACGCGTACGCCTCGCCTCGGCTGAGTTATAATCCACCATGAACCGGTCAACCGTCCTCTGAAGTATGGCATCACTCACATACTTACGCTTACGTATAGCGGCGTAACGAGCTGATCCTGCGTTGTTCCCTGCTACCGCTGTCTCCCCGTCTTCCTTCCAAACTATGGCCGTCGCAGGCTCTGAAGTTAGATTTTTGAGCGCCGCTAGAGCTTTATTCATGCTGGATTTGTCGCTAAAATGAACATGTGCAGCAGATCCAGACGGATATATCCTTCGTACAGGATCGAGATCTCGGGCCTCTGCTTGGAGTAAAGCGGCAGAAGGTATATCAAAGCTGGAACCAGTGGGAGCGGGCATAAACGTCACAGACTCGACCGTACACCGTGGATCACCGCCGGTTAAACACGAGAAAAACCATTTCACGTGCGCAGTAGTAGAGTCTATTGGAATGTTTGCTAAAAAGATCACATACCGCTGCTGCTGTCCATCTGCTGACTTTGACCCTTGTACTTCATGCTCTCTCGCGTATACATAATGTGTCACTCCGGTGGCGGTCAAACTTACCGGCACAGCATAATACCCGTTTATGACTACACTCTGCACTTCTCTGACACGTGTGCCTTTTTTCCTCTGTTTTTCTGACTTTTTAACCATCTCAAGCTTGTTCTATCTGTGATTTAAACTGTATTATTGTAGGAAGGATATTTTTTTCTCACCAATCATCCTACGGTTGGGAGTTCTTTCGCCGCAAGTTAGTTACCCGGTCATCTCCAGAATATGCTGCTTCTAGTTGACCGGACGAGGATGTCATACCTATGATCCGGGCCATTGTTAACACCGAATTCGTTGTCTTCGGCGATACCTCACGGCAGCTGTCAAGTGCTTATTATGGGAGACGCTCAGATTAAGGATTCCGCTCAGCGGGCGTTCGAGATCGAGAACAAGGTGTTCACGGTAGACGCGCAGCGTGATGCGATCTACAAGTTCGACGCCGAAGAACAGAAACGACTGCTCAAGAATAAACCGTGGACTACCGAGTGAGTATTGCTAGCTGCATTGCAAATCTTATAAAACTACAGAAGCTGACGTTTTTTTAGTGCCCATTACTTCAAGAAAGCGAGGATCTCAGCAATCGCTCTGCTTAAAATGGTAAGCGTGTCTGGTATGATACATATGGCATGCGACTCAATAGCTTACAATAAAGACCATTCACGCGCGATCAGGAGGTTCAATTGAGGTCATGGGTGTGATGACGGGTAAAATCCTGGGCGACTCGATTGTTGTCATGGATGCATATCCGCTTCCGGTCGAAGGCACCGAGACCCGAGTAAATCCTCAAGCTGAGGCATACGAGTACATGGTCGAGTATCTTGCCACTTTGCAAGCAGTTGGCCGGAAAGAAAATATTGTTGGATGGTACCACTCTCATCCCGGGTATGGCTGCTGGCTTTCTGGAATAGATGTGGGGACCCAGTCGCAGAATCAAATGTATCAAGATCCATTTTTGGCGGTTGTCATCGATCCTAACCGGACAATATCGGCAGGAAAAGTCGAGATTGGAGCTTTTAGAACATATCCGGAGGGCTATGTACACTCTTCAGCTAAGGGAAGTGACTATCAGACTATTCCGCTGGCGAAAATGGAAGATTTTGGTGCCCACGCTTCATCATACTACTCTCTTGAAGTTTCACATTTCAAATCGTCGCTTGACACTAAACTTTTAGAGCTTTTGTGGAACAAATACTGGGTCTCGACCTTATCACAGTCACCGCTGCTGACCAATCGCGAATACGGCTCTCAACAGATGCTTGATCTCGGCCATAAACTGAGCACACTTAAGACTTCACTGACGAATTCTGAGAGTGCTATGAGGGGAGTTCCGAGCAGAAATAAATCGGCTAAGGAGACTGAACTGGATAAAGTGATCAGGGATACCACCAAAATTGCATCGGAAGAAATTCACGGACTTCTGTCGCAGGCAGTCAAGGACAGAGTATTCAACAACATTAAAGCCGGCATATGATAATAAAAAGCTGCTCAATTTATCACTATATAGAGACAAGTATCTTTACATCAAAGAGTGCTTTACAATCTCTTGCTTGGCGCTTTGCAGCCGTTTAATAACAATGGAATGGTCAAGCAACGAAATGACCTGCGCGAGTGGTGCACCCGGTATGGATCCTGAAACCGCAAACCGCAAAACTTTGAACACTGTAGCAGACTTGAAGCTAGCCCGTAGTTCCTTGATAAATTTGTCAATATCCTGAGCGCTGTGGTTATCTTTCAGCGTCCACCATTGTTCAAATTCGGTCAAAATCTGATCAGCCGACTCCTTATCTTCTGCAGCCAAAGATTTAAGGTATTCTACCGCATGCTCATTAGCATAATCTGGTAGCTCCTGGAAAATATATGAAGCTGCGGTCGGCAAATCGTTAACGGTCGTCAAGTTACCCTTAAACACGTTCAACAGTGCTCCCACGAACGTCTCGTCGAGATGCTGACCCGGAAATGCTTTGGTGAGAACCTCAACCGCCTGTTCTACAAGCTCAGCAGTACCTTCGGGAGTCTCTAGCCGGGCCTTCAAATAATGTGCATTAAAGAACTCTAATTTGGATTCCGATACCTTCGCGTTACCCTTTGTAAGCCCATCAAGGTTGAACTGCCAAGTTAGCGACCCCTGTATATACTAATAGATCGAGTTCCACAATGTTCTTACCAATTTGATTAGCTGTTCCATGCTAAAAATCTCTGTGCCTTGGTTTTCTTTCGGAGACCATCCGAAAAGTGCGACAAAATTCACCAACGCTTCTGGATATATACCTGCAGCCCGATATGCGGCAATCCCTATATCACCCGTTCGCTTACTTAGCTTTTTGTCACCAAGAGATGTCAAGAGCGGAATATGCACAAATTTTGGTGGTGTCCACCCAAACGCGTTGTACAAGGCCACATGTTTTGGAGTCGATGGTAACCATTCCTCGCCTCTGATCACATGTGTGATTTGCATATGATAATCGTCAACAACATTAGCAAGATGGTATGTCGGGAACCCGTCGGTTTTCAAGATAACCGGGTCATCATACCGTACGTCGTTAACATTAGTTTGCACCTGCAAGTCTTGTCCAGGGCCGTGCAGGATATCATCGAACAGGGGGTACTTTGGAGGCGCCTTAAACCGTACAGTGAACTGTTCTCCAGCAGATGCTCGATTATCTGACTCGGCTTTGTCAAGATGATAACAAAATCGATCATAAGTCGCCATGGACGGTGGATTGAGTCGTTGTGCAGACGTCCGCAGCTGCTCAAGTCTGTGCTTCGAACAAAAGCACCGATACGCGTGTCCACTCTCCAAGAGCCTATTCACATGTTTGCGATATATGTCAAGTCGTTCTGACTGTCTATACGGACCGTAAGGTCCTCCATTTGTTGGGCCTTCATCCCAGTTGATATTTGCCCATGTCAATGACTGATAAATGTCTGTCTCAGCACCTGGTTTTAACCGCGTGCGGTCTGTATCTTCCAACCGCAATAAGAACTGTCCCCCAGTAGCACTCGCAAGCAAAAAATTATACAAGGCTGTTCTTAACGAGCCCAGATGTACAAAACCAGTTGGAGATGGAGCAAATCGCGTTCTTGCTGGCGCGGTCTGCTTTGAGCCAATTGAATCGCTCACGGATTGGAAGTCGACTGCCGGCGACAACTTGCCAATGGAACTTAGCTGCTTAGGTGACCTCTTACTTTTCTTGGACGCATAGCAGCGTATTTGAAGTATTCGGCTAGCAGAATCGCATAATCTCGTGGGTAATCGCCGCCTGAGCATCGCTATTATTGGCCATCTCGGGTGTTGGTCACGCATACGCAGAGTCGCGTCCGCAAAAAAAAGGCAGGCGCTCCCAACTGGTTGGGACATTACACGATACTACTACAGTTCAGGAACCTACAAATTTCAATCGCTGCTTTCTATTGAAGTACATGAGGAGAGGTGGCCTTGATAGACGCACACTTATTGAGTAAGTTTACTAAACTTGTATTGATGAAACATGCTCTGATGATTTGCTAGGTATTAAGTCACAATGGACCAGGACTTGTACGAGATCCTGGGCATCGACAAGTCAGCTACGGCCTCGGAAATCAAGAAGGCGTATCATAAGAAAGCGTTGTCCCACCATCCAGACAAAGTACCCGAAGATGAGCGTGAAGAAGCAGAAGTGATGTTTAAAAGCATTTCATTTGCGTACCAAATTCTGTCAGATGGTAAGAACGAGCTTGCTCTGCCCGTAATTTCACAGCGCTAAGTTCGATTAGACTCTAAACGCAGCGAATATGATCGCTTTGGCATGAACATGTTTGAGTCCAGTTATGGTTCTGGCTCGAATGGAATGGATCCAATGGCAGATGTCTTTGAGGAAATGTTTGGGATGCCTGGTGGAGGCTCACGTCCGTATGCATACAGACAACCGCGGCGGACAGAGAATGCAATTGTAGAGCTCCAATTGCCGTTGAAGTCGCTCTATAAGGGCAAGACAGAGAAGATGGAAATTAAAAGAAACATTTTGTGCAAAAAATGTTCTGGGTATGTTTTTTTACTTCTCCCGACGAATCTGCTTTTTGTAGTTGCAAGGACTAATGTGTGTTCAATAGTTCTGGCGCGAGACCTAACGCTAAGCCGAAGAAATGCTCCAAGTGTGATGGCCACGGAGTTTTTGAGGTGCTTAAACCGATTGGAAATGGATTAGCGATTCCGGTTCATTCAAAGTGTCCTATCTGCAATGGGAAAGGAACCATCATTAAGAACAAAGATCTTTGCAAGACATGTGGAGGAAAGAAGACGGCATCGGAGTCAAAAATTTTCGAGATATACGTAAAGCCAGGTTCAAAGAATGGCGACACAATTGTTCTCAAAGGGGAAGCTGACGAAGAGGTATGTGACTTAGGAATAAAGAATACTGCACCCCGGATTTACGAAGCTAACACTTCTTGTATAGCCTGGCCTGGAAACCGGTGACATTATATTCACTATCAAGGAAATTACCGATGAGGTGTTCACCCGCAAAGGGGCTGATCTGCGTACTCGTGTGAATATCACCCTTAATGAAGCGCTATGTGGTACCAACAGGCGAATTTTAGTTCATCTCGACGGACGGGCACTGAGGTTACGGGTGGCTCCAGGGAAAGTCTTGCGGCCAAATGACGTACTTATCGTACGCGGTGAAGGCATGCCGATAAAGGGGAGCAGCGGAAACTCCAAGGGGGATTTATATCTTGACATTGATATCGAATTTCCCAGGGACAATTGGTTCGTCGAGATATCAGACATGAGGAAAGTGCGTGACACGCTTTCGTTCGCTCCTAGGCCCGACGTTGGCGGTCCAGACGTGCCCGAAGACGATTTGAGTTTCACAGTAAGCAAGACTGCTATGGGATTTGGAAGTAAAGATAATCCGGTTGAATCTGGGAATGACAACGATTGGAAGGGCGATGATTTTGAAGACGAGGGGCCATCATCTTGCACACATCAGTAGCCCTTTTTGGCTTTTGAATTTTTACCGACATGAACCTGGTTTTGCATAAATTGACTGTATATATAACTCCTCATATTCTTCTTAATTACAAGCATTAATAGAATTTATCATTTTATCTGCCTAATCTGTTGCTGACTGTAAACTACTTTAAACATCGAAATCGAGCGATCGCGATATTGCTCCGGGTAACAAGTTACGGATCCAGATCCGCACTTCGTCTAGACTTGCACACAATTTCGAATTGCTTTACTACAGTCAGATTAGCCCATAGTGGAAAGTAAGAATGAGTGATCATAATTCGGCGGGTGCTGTCGAACGGGCTCTATACGGCGTAAGACAGAGGTCGGTATCGTCCGTGTCGTCGTCTTTATCGGCAGCATCTTCGGCGTCGACGTCGATGATTGACTCAGCACATGCCGCGACCGGCACTATAACACCCACGGGGTTACCAAGCTCGGACATAACGTCCAAAATCAGTGTATCCGTGCTTTGTCCTAATTGTGCAATATTGATACCAATTGACCTTCAGCTCACTCGCGACAATGGCCAAATTTCACCACGGAGAGGGAGCGTAAGCACCGCACAGTCGACTATTAAATCGTTTACGAGCGATTCTGCCGTACCAGAATCTACTCCAAATTCGAAAGTATCACATCTAAATAACAATCAAGGCTTGGCAGATACCACACATGCCTCTAAAGCTGCCTTTGACGCGTTCACCGAAGAGGACGAGGCCTGTAAAAGAGATAGTATTGTGCAAGAGTTATTGAGGAAGGTTGAGGTGTTGAACGCCAAAGCGGTTAGCGAAGGTGAGCATCGAATGGGATTGAACCGGATAAATCTTGGACTAACATTTTTTTCTACAGCTGATAGGGCCTCTAATCTACAAAATCAACTCAACAGAGTCTCGCGCAGGGCTAGCATGATGCGGGTATCGTCTCATTCGAGCGGTGCGCCTGCTTTGCCCAAGCTGACGCCTAGTACTTCGACCGCTACGGTCATTTCGTCGCCCGGCAGACGAGTGTCTACTTCCTCCACCAGCAGCGAATTCAGTGCGTCGCTGTCGCATTCTCCCTCGCACTCTTCATTACACAGACTCCATTCACAACATCAACAACAGCAACAGCAACAACAACAGCAAAGTCAGTCTAGTGGGTCAAATAGATCACTTTTTGCTCGCACGGCCTCGTATATACCGTTCTCTTCGGCAATTATATCTACTTCTACGTCGTTCTTACCGGGCGCGTATCCAAGCTCGTCTCCAACAACTGCAACCAATAATTCGACGGCATCGGCGGGCCTATTATCAACCTCGTCTTCGTCGTCGTCGACTACCTCGTCCACTCTGTCTGCAAAGAACTCTGAGTCTTACACATCGCTGTCATCACTGGGAATGCCTCCTTCGCCCACAGCGATGGATGTCTCCGGTTCTAATGGCAGCAGTAATCAGATAATAGCATATCTGCAGTCATCAGTGCACAAGGAAAAAAAGTTGCGCAAGGCAGCCGAAGAGAAATACAATCAAGTGACGGTTGAGATAGAGGAGCTTTCGCAGTCGCTGTTTGAAGAGGCCAATAAAATGGTTGCGAGCGAGCGTCGTGAGCGGTTTAGAGTTGAGAAACAGCTTGAAGATGTGCAGGATCGGGAGAAGAAACTGATTGAACGCGTTTCCAAGCTTGAGGAAACAATCAATCGGCGCCAACAAATGTGACCAATACTCAAAGTCATGAATTTTCATAGACACAATTGTATAGACGCATACGCACACGGCTCATGGTTATTTTATGTATACTATAACGGTTGATTTTTTAAGGTTGCTAATTAATGGTCGGGATTTGTTTAGTTTCATACGGTTTAAAAATAGTACTTAATCAGTATCGGTATTCATGCCAACCTCTAAGATGCAAAACTAGAATCTACAAAAATCTTGAACCTCCATAACCATGTACGCCATGATCATGATTGCTGCTCACTCGACATCTCTGTCGCGTCATCGATAGCAGCCAAAACTTCATCTTCATGGTCGGATTCTTCGTCGCGATTGATCACGAAGAAAGCGCACCCAACCAAAATTGCTCCAAATAGATACCAGATAGATATCTCGATGTGGTTGAACACCACGTCACCGACGACAGCCAGTGGAATCGTGCCACTAAGACCAACCGTAACGACGAGCGGCGACGTCATGAGGATCGTGACGATCCAAAGATAGTCTGACACAAGCGTGGCGGTACAGTTGAGCAGAACGATAGTCCAAACGAACGATGATGGGGGAAGCTCAAACGTCTCATGGCCAGTATAGTGTAGAATCACAAGCACAGGCCATAGACAAATAGTGTTGGTGAGGCCAACAAAGCCGAAAAACACTTGCATGTTTATTCGTGATTCGTCTCCTATCCGCACCTTGAGCAATGTAGTATAAAGACCGTACATGGCAGCAGACAAAAGGGCCATCAGATCACCGGCTACAATCGAGCTGGCAGTCAAGCTGTTAGACTCATTATCAGCCTCGTTATCCTGCGTCGATATGAGGATAATACCAGCAAGCGAAGCGGCAATCGCAAGAAACTTGCGCCCAGTGAAATGCTCAGCGCCAAACATTGAGCCAATCAGTAATGTAAAGAAAGACGATGTGCACGACAAGATGGTAGCCGACGCAACTGACGTGTATGACAAGCAAGCATTTTGGATCCAGTTGGCAAAAAACCACAGAAAGCTGAAAGTCACACTCAGCTTTGCGGTCTCTAGCAACGTCAGCCCATCAGGTTGGCCGTTCAATCCGACAGCCACCTCAACGTGCTCATCTTCATCACCATCCTCACGGCCATCTTCGGTTCGCAGCGCTCTGTAATTATTACTTTTCCCCGAGAGTTTCAACGTACCGTCCATCAACGGTTTGATCAAGTACAAGGAGAACGTCGCGGTGGACAGGTACGTAATCAAGTACGGCTTTCGGTACAAGTCAGTTTCGAAAATGGCGTTGATCATGAACGTCGAGGCCACCCAAAAGAACACAACGACAAGAAGCAGGAACAGGCCGAGATGCCATCGTTCGCGACTATGAGATACTGCCGTATCGACCTGGACTTGTGCATCGTTCTCACCATCACTGCTGCTAGCAGCCAGTCCTGCCATGGTGTGTAATACGCTGAGACTGCGTCGACGCGCAAGAGGTGTCTGTGGAGCAGGCGTATTGTCCTCAAATGACACGTACGGCGGTCGTGCACTGTCTAATCCACGAAAAGTAGAAGTCGGTGCTGCCGTCTGCGTACTCGACTGACTTGTGTCCGTATCGGTGCTAAGTTTTGGCAGATCGCTGATAGTGGCTGTGGCACCTTTAACAACGCCAGACATCCGGAAGTGTCATACACAACATGTACGACTTCTATAGACAATCGCGAGCCAGCCTACCGGAAGAAAAAAAAAAGGTTCTGACAATTGAGTCACCGCCGGATTATCGACGACTTCCGAGAAACAGAACCAACAGGGTCGTGGTCGTCGCGACGGTTCGCGTATCCCCGAGCGCGATGACTTTTGCTCGCACTCGCAGTTGATCAGTTACCCGGACCAAATCTCCACGCGTGGCACGTGATGTGTTGAGTGCTTCCTAATGCAGAAAATTCCCTGGATGGGTAAATAATTCCCCAATGCAGTAAGCGAGTACGCTCGTTATCGATCGATAGGCGGGCGGGCCGGCAGGGGACGGAACTGCCGTCGGCGGGTGGAGACGCAGCATCAGCAGCAGCACAATGGACCGACCATTGCTTGCAGCCTGAACCTTTTGTAAGAGACTTACTTCTGTAGACGTGCATGCCTCCGACGCTTGCGTCTTGTGCCCGCTAAGCTGTGTCGGATTCGCGTGTTTTGTGCGCCCAGTAGTAGTAAGCAGCGTGCAAACGCTCTTATCTAAAGTGAAGGAAAGATGGCGTAATATCTCGCCGCGCGATTAGGCCTTCCACCAGAATGCTGAGGGACGACAAACGACGCCCTGCTGATGGTCCCGTTCATTGTATATTCGCTGCGGACCGTAGCAGCTTCTGCTTGCTGCTCTTCATATGACAAAGACGTACAGCTTCAGATGTGATTTTGACTCGTTTTTATACTTGGCTCGCTACTGCAGGCAGGGGGAGGGTTCACATGGCTAGCCGATACCGATAAGGCCTGGGAGTTTGGACAATGCCGACAGCGATCTCTCTCCTCATTTTATTCTATATAATTACTATTGACAATCTAAACTAAACACAATACACGACGCCCATCTAGCACTGGCCGTACTTCGAAAGGCACCTCACGCGTGGCCATATTGATCAAGAAGAAAAGAGGAACCGAGCCTATAAAAAGTTTACAGGCCCTCAAGTAACCACCACAAACAAGCAGAAAACGTGCACAAACTATAGCTATTATAGAACCAAAAAATAAAGAAGAAAACGAATTGGCCGTTCCTAGTCAAACCGTCAATTCCCTTCAGAGACGATTCACCCGGAGAATTGAGGAAAAAAAGTTATTAAACGAGTAGAACACCATATACAGACACCACACGCGGCCAACGCGAGGCGACAACAAATCATATTTGCCAACGAATACAGCAGCGAGAATACCAACAATTGCTTGTGAGCAGCAAAACTGTTGATAAGTATAGAGTGAGACTAGAGTGACAGCGGTATCATCCTGAATGGACCAACGTACAGATTCTGAACAAAACAAAAGACAGTTACAAAACAAAATTAAAAAACACAATTGCGCGGATTAGCAGCAGCAAAAAAAAGGAGACACACTTAGACAAATGAACAGCGGCACAGTTCACATGTGCTGCACTCCGAATGTCTATTCAGCCTCCTCCAATTGAAGCCTCTTCTCCTCCCCCAACCGAACCTAGCACTCGCATCCGCCACGGTCATTGTCTAAATGAATGTTGATTGGATCAGAGAAGTCGCTGCTGTATTCCTCTGATTCCTCTTGTATAAGAGCATTTCTGGCAATGACCTCGAATGCCTGATCCACATTAATGGCTTCCTTAGCCGATGTTTCGAAATAAGGAATGTTGCCTTTGGCTTGGCAGAATGCTAACGCCCGCTTCTGAGTAATGACCCGCTTGCTCTCCTCAACATCGATTTTGTTGCCGAGAACAACAAATGGGAATGACTCGGGATCCCGTGGACTAGCTTGAATCAAAAACTCGTCTCTCCAGCTGTCAAGAGCCTCGAACGACTTCGCGTTGTTGACGTCGTAGACAAGCACACAGCAGTCTGCACCCCGGTAGAAGGCAACACCGAGACTCTGGAAACGTTCTTGGCCGGCAGTATCCCAAAGCTGTAGCTCAGTTAGAATTCTATCAAACCGAGATGTGCGAGTAGAAGCTGACTTACCTGCATGGTCACAGTTCGGTCATCAACTCTGACGTCTTGCTTTGTGAGAAAGTCGGCGCCAATCGTGGCCTTGTACTGGTTACTGAATTTTTTTGAAACATATTGTTGCCTAAACAGAGTTAGTCATCCGCTACAGTCTTCACTTCTAAAACCGCCAATTCGATGCAACTAGCTCCATTGCCAAGACAAGGAAGTTCTCGCTGCTTGCCACTCGCACGATCGTCAGTACTTACATCAAACTGGTCTTGCCGACGCCAGAGTCGCCCAATATAATGACCTATAGAAGTCAGTCAGCTGTTTCTAGTGCATAGCAAACCGATGCTCGACTGTTTTGAGGAACGGTCTCAATTCTGTGCTAAAATTGGCCCGAGAGGACCACCGAGATAAGAGAGGACCGCCCGCACGCCTCGAGAGGGGGCAGACCCATTTCGAGATCGACCACCAAGCAAACGATAAACGACCGTCCATACCTTCAGCATTGTTTTCTTCCTAGACGACATAAGAGCAACTTCACGGCAAAAATTGTGCGGTAAATGAGTGCAGAGAAACTGTGGTCGGCGTAAGAGGAAAGAGCGCAGCGAGAACGACTGACTGGCCTGAACCGAAACCATCTTCCACTCGGCAACCCTCTCTCTCTCTCTCTACCAGCTAAGTCTCTCTACCTGCTTGACTGGCGACGATGAGCGGGCGGCGGCAAATGCGCGGTACCAACACCTCGGTGATTAGGGTGGTAGTGCGGTGGGCCCGCCACAGGGGTCCATCCGGGGCGCGGTGCAAGTTACCATATGCGGCGGCTCTTCTAAATAGTTAGGGTAGAGGGTATACCGTATGTAGAAACTAAAGCTGGGCTCCGGATGGAGATTGTTTATCAGCTCTTGTCGTGAAAAAGGAGTCTACCCTCCGGGGGGGGGGGGTTTACAACCGACGGTGGAGGAGAACAATGAACAAAGTTTCTAGGGGTGATATATACAGATTTGTGCTTATATTACATTACATCTAAAAAGAGTGTATTTACTCAACCAACACCTGCACCGGGTGCGTCCATGCCATGTCTTTATGCTATTCGTTAGCCCGAAATCGTTGAGCATTCTGAGCCGCCACTCGTTCTCGGTGTTTTTGATACTGGGCAAGCACGTAGGCCTCCAGTTTACTCTCGTCTTCTATTATCCTAGCTGTGCGCTGCTCCGCTCTCTAGATAATAGTCTTGGTAAGCCCACAAAGTTTCGCTAAGACACGTGTAGCCTTTAAGTGCTCATATACGTACCAGCTTGGGCTTTAAGGACGCGTCCGACATGTCGCGACTCTGGCGCACGGTTAGTGGCGAATGAATCCCACTTCCGGTATGACATACCTTATTTTCGTTACCGCCTGGCTTCAAGATGCTTTTACTCCATGATATGTCTTTTCTGACCGCTGCCAGCTCGCCCGAGATTTCCGTGACTTCGTCGTTAGCGTGTTCTCCAGCTATGCCACTAGTCATATTGCCTTGAGCGTTGCCTGTGCTCTCTTCTGTGGCATCGAACGCGGTGTAACTTTCATTGCAGTTTGAATCCTTGCTGTGTCGGTAACGTTGCCGTCTAACTCTAAACTCTTTATCCATCCAGTTCACGATATCTCTATTCGCATGAGCAAGAGTGAACCGAGTCAAGTTCTGCGGCTTGCCTTCATACGTAAGCTTGTGGAAATTAGAGGCTATAATTTCAGCTTCAACCGCCAACGTTATGTCAGCCTGAGAGATAAGTGCAGGCTTATCAGGTATGGGTCGGCTACTTAACCGGAGTTGGACTCGGTCGTATACAATCTGAATACGTGGGTGATGATCGATCTTGGAGACATAAAACGCCAGCCGACTTGTGAACGATAACGCATCCTCAAAAGAGGCGAGATGAAATGACTTTTCCATGTAGAACCCACCGTCTGACTTTCGCTGTTTGATATGCCAGTAAAATGATTGCACCAACTCTGCCAACAGTCTCGGATCAGCCACAATCATATCTGCCGGCTTGTCAGCATTCTGTGGGTCGTGAGCCAGTAGTGTTTCTTCTTCTGAATCAAAACCTGTCATTGTAGGAGAAGCGACATTGTCCGGCCGCCGTTGCATATTTCGCAGATCTAATGACTTGATATTACCGTTCTGAACTGATTTCCAGCTCGGATCAAGGATATCTATGGCACTATAGCGATCCATCGGATCGCTCTCTCCTTCTAGTGAAAGCTTAGTAAACTCTTGCTCGTAGTAGCGGTATTCATCCCCAAGGACATCGTTATTCGGCAATGGTGTTGGCGGTAGCTTGCTCACAATCTCGGGCATCTCCACCGGTGGTTTTCGCCTTATGCGCAACGGAGCATACTGAAAGTTCATGTGTTGATTCCCATCACTACCATTCCCCAGACATGACCCGCAATGAAAATCTGCTCTGCTCGAGTCCCTGAGTAAGAGAATACCTGGAATCAGATGAGTTTTCGTAGTCGACCTTGTAATCTTGAGTAGCAACGACGGACATTTCACCAGATCAGGCAAAAACGTCCGCCATCGAGTCCCATGGCCCATCTTTAACTCCGTATCCGCAACAAATCAATTGCGGGATATTGTTGTCTTTTTATGTCTGTTCAGCATTGGACGTCTTCCACAATCAGGTCATTCGTTCCTGCGCAAAATTGTCAAAATCTCCCATCTGGGGTTTGTACCAGACGCGCGCGCACCGTAGATGTCCCAACTCAACTAGTGCAATGGACGTGAATACGATGATGCGCATCATGCTATAGCTGGAACATCTCCAATCCAGGCAAAATGACCCCAGCTGGAGACTGGAGGCTTGGAATAATAGAAGCAATTGACAATGACCGTGACCCTAGGGAGAAGCAAAGTTTTGCAATCATACAATCATGTAAGTTCGTCAGGTCGCATTACGCGTGTTTTGCACTGCTAACGAATAGACTCGGCTTTGGTAGATAGGTTAGCGCAGTTGGAGAAAGCAGAAGATGGCGGATCTGTTCTGTAAGTCTACCGTAGAAGTGTGGATATAGTCTGGGCCTATTATCAAGCTCACACGATAGGCATGGAAATGAGTCTGCCAGCCTTCGAGCGGAGATGAAGACGCTTTATGAGCACAAATCGAATGCAACGATCCAGCTGAACCAGCTTCGACAGGAGGAGGAGCGCCTTAGAATATTAAATACACGTCTATCAGCAGAGTATGCTTAGAAACTTGCATTGTTTTATTTGGTGTTCGCGTTGACAAGCTGACTCGTTTAGACTGGAGAAAACCTCAGCAGAAAAGAGGCAGCTGTTGTCGAGGTTGCGCCTACGCGATGAAGAACATAAGGAACGAAATCGAATATCGCAAACACTTCAAGACGAGATATTGACGTACCAAATTCAGCTGAACGTTGCCGAAGACAATATCAAGAAGTTACAAGCTGAGAACTCCGAGCTAGTCAAACGATGGATGGAACGTGTTTCCCGTGAAGCCGAGAAACTCAATGACGCAAACGCATTTCTTGAGAGGTTAGTTGATGCTCCTTATACCTATTTCTACAGCTTTATTCTAACTTTACACACAGCCTTGAACGACAACAACGACGACAAGAGCAAAGCTCAAACAGCCAATCGCAGTCGACTACCGATTTACCACCATAGCAAAAGGACCGCTTATTCGTTGTCCAAAAACTTTCGGATCCTAGAACGATCCACGGTTGAGATATAGTATTTACCTCCAGCATCAGTCCAACTGACGCTGTTTGAATAAAACTCATGTTCCTCAACTCGCAGCAGACTTATTGGCGACTCTGCATTACGGGCAGAGATGGTATACCCTGCTGGCACGAAAGATTTGAGCGACACAATTTTTACACCATCACGCAATTCAAGGAACAGTCGCACAAGACTGTCATTTAATTCGGCAGAAAATGCATAGTTGTTGACCAACTGCTTTGTTAGAAAACTGTCATCTATGTAGTACACATATACTTACGACCACATCGACTTTCTTCAATACCTCTCCTACCCGGGTATTCTCAGTGAAGTCGTCTTTGATAAGCTCAGCAGCACCTAGTTTGATTCCCCACATTTTCGCCCGCGCCTGCAGCTCTTGAAGTTGCTTGTCTCCAAGTTCAGCGGCCTTTTCCATCATCTCGCACCCGTAACTCTCTGCGCCGACCTCGAGCGCTGCTTGCAGAACACAATTTCCCACCCCACACCCAAGATCCAAAAACACCTTTTCGGATGTGAGATCAAGTTCACGGAATAACCGACTGACAAACTTGGGCAGCAATTCGCCATACACATTACTCGAAAACGCCTCGTAGTTGCGTAGTTCCTTCGAGTAGGGGCTTACGACCCGAACGTATGTCTCCTCCAACAGTTCATGGGCAATCGCTGTCATCTGCTTTCTTTGTCTCAGCATCGTCGTCATGGTTTCGATAAACGTGTCTTTGTTGTCAATGGCGAAGTAATCTGCGATGATAGTGTTATACTCCTCGATAGCAGACTGAAACGCATAAAGTGTCTTTCGTTTAGCAGCACGTTTGAGTCTGCGGATCACACAATCTTTTAGATCTTCGGAAAAAATCTTGTCTGCTTGCTCTTCAGGCATAAGGTTAAGCGCTATGGTACGCATAATGCTTTCGAGCTCAACAATAGGGTCGTACGAAGCATTAGCCGGTACAACCAGGCTAAATTTCTCAGGAAAGTTCACACATCCCGGATATCGTAGCTCGATAGACGCGTCGGGACTGTCAGTAATCAATGGTTCGAATTTCTCATCCGACGAAGCCACAGCTTCTGCAGACGAGACGAGTCCTGACGGAACTTCAGCATCTGGCTCAAAAGCAGACATGTCCAGAATGTCGCGAACTTCGTCAACCGGTTCTTCAACCTTAACCCTTTTCGGCGCTCTTTCTGTATCATTGTTATCGTTATCGTCGTCAGACTCGGCCGCCGACCGCGCACCTTCATCTGATCCTGACTCGTCGTTGTACTCTCCTGGGTCGCTACTGTCATCCGAGGCAATAAAGTCATTCGACTTCACGCTTTTGCGAGACTTTTCTGATTTCTCTTTCTTCTCTTTCTTTTCCCGAGGCTGTCGTTCTATTTTTTCCTTCACCACTGCCGCCCGCTTCCGTTGATTCAACCGCCGCAAAATATTAAATCCTCTTGAGCCACTTCCACCAGAATACGAGTTGACATCGGGGATTCGCTCAACCTGACGAGTGACCGTAACCTTACGAAACCTCACGTCCTTCTTCTTAAACGCGGTCGCCGGTGATGCTGGAATCGGCGACTCGACGTCAGAGGAGGCTGATCCGTCTTCCGCAGGAGGTGTTCCATTCTTCTCATCGCCAGCAACATTTTCGGCCAGCTTCCCCCGCAGCACCTTCTGGAAAAAACTCGACGGCATTCTGGCCTGTTCTCTGCTATCAATCTCAACCTTGGCAGTCCTAACCACAGCTGGACAGCACCAAAACTAACAATCCGTTTTCTTGGTTGAGCTCGACCACCAGTTTTCCGGCGTTACAGCATCACCGCCGTGACCTTTCAAACATGTTACCCGGTCGCGAACCACCCCCGATTTGCCCACGTCGTCGTCATTCTCGTTTACGCCCGCTTAAGCGTTGAAATGTACTTTAAAAGCGCGACTAGCGTCGTCGATACAAGAGACATTCCTCGACGTCGCTCTTGCGACACTACATTGCCTGAGAAACACTTTTTTTTTTTTTTTCAAAAAAGATTGTCGGGATAATGGCTTGCAAGTATACGTAGGCAGAGCTTGAACTCGAGGCAGTCGAGCTGGAAAACCTCAAATCATCAAACTTGTCATTTGGCACGCGCGCCAGTTAAGGCTACTGTTAGTCAGTCGTATTTCAGTCGACAATGTCGTCTCCTTCAAATGAGAGTCAAACGGTTGAGCCGTCAGTACCGCTATCGGCTTCTCCCCCTCGTTCACTCGCAATGAAGCCTCAGCAGATAAATACTAGTATACAGGTCAACTCTGGACTGGCCGCTTCACCGACATCGACGCTACGAAATCCGACTTCCGCCATACGGAGACTCTCTCGGGGTGCCTTGGACCGGATCTCTCGAAAGTCACTGTCGGGAGCGTCTGGATCGTCTTCGTCGTCATCATCTGCTTCTTCTACCTCTTCAACGCCAAACGGCCAGTCTACAGGCCCATCGTCGCTTGCTACGACGTCCGTCGCACGATCAATTAGCACAGGCCCAGTCACGTATCGCAGGAAATCATCTGCATCGACAGAAGACGACTTGCCGTTCCAGGACTTACCGCCAGCAGTACCCGATTCTCTAAGATCTGGCGTACCGTTTCTTCGAATTACGCGAAAGAAGAGGGTTCAGTACAACTTCAATTTAAATGACGATCTGGGATCAATTACCTGGGACTCAAAGATCAAGACTAAGTCGAAGACCACGATTGTGGTTGATAACATCAAAGAGATACGCGTGGCTGAAGATGCGCGTAACTACAGAGAAGAGTTCAAGATTTCGAGTGAGCACGAGGATTTGTGGATCACAATCATATACGTGACTGAAAATCAAAAACTCAAGGGACTCCACTTGATCGCATTATCTAAAGACTCATTCTCTCAGTTTGTGGACACATTGCAGAAGCTAGTCAAATATAGGGCTGACATGATGAGTAGCTTGGCTATTCCCGGGGACCGATTTGTTAATGTTCATTGGCCGACGTTTGTCACAACCGACGAGGGCGAGGAGCGGCTGTCCTTTGACGGCGTGGAGAGACTTGCTCGAAGGCTGCATGTCAACTGCTCCAAACAGTATTTACGTCAGAAATTTGTTGAGGCAGATGCAGACCATTCAGGGTTCTTATCATTCGACGAGTTTCGAAATTTTGTGAAAATGCTGAAGCAGAGGCCTGAAATTTCCAGCATATTCAGACATATAAAAAAGACGCTTGCAGAAGAGGCAGGAAGACCTGCTGAAGTCGCAGAATCGGAGAACTTTTTGTCACTTGATGAATACAAGCTTTTCTTAAGAAAAATTCAACGACAACGTGTCGATGACTCGTTCGCGGAGAAAACGTTTCACAAACTCACAGACGAGTTCGGTATATTTACGATTGATTCGTTCTCTGACTATCTTCTCTCTACATACAACACTGTAGTTAAAAATACACCAAATGACTTAACTCGGCCGTTGAACGAGTATTTTATCTCATCATCACACAATACATATCTGCTTGGTCGTCAACTTGCTGGCGAGTCATCTCCAGAAGCTTACATTCGTGTATTACAGCGTGGATGCAGATGCGTCGAGCTTGATTGTTGGGATGGTAGTCTCGAAGATGGGCCTGTAATCTCTCATGGCCGTACTTTCACATCCGAGATTCTGTTCTCTGACGCTGTCGCTGCCATTCACAAATATGCGTTTATTTCATCGCCATACCCGCTCATTCTCTCACTTGAGGTACACTGCAGCCATGAGCAGCAGGAAAGAATGGCTGAGATTATGAAGACAACATTTGGCGACAAACTGGTGACAACAACTATTATGTCCAATATGCTTAGTCTACCCAGTCCAGAAGAACTCAAGCACAAGATTCTGGTGAAGGTAAAACCTAGCGAAGCGATAGCACTTGACATGATGCATGGAGAACAGCTGGGTGGTACCAGTGAGAGCACGACAAGCACCGAGGCGAGCTTGAGCGAGGATACCGATAGCGGATCAAGTCTGCCAAGACGGCGTCGGCGAGGAAGTAAGTCAGGAAAGATTGCCCACCCATTGGGTTCTCTCGGTGTATATTTGCGAGGGACCAAATATCGTAACTTTTCGCTACCAGGTAGGCTCTGCGGGATTCCATTCGAAGTATAACATGACTAATGTTTAGAATCACGAACACTGACTCATTGCTTTTCGTTCGGAGAGCGCTCATTCAACTCAATGTGTAAGGATGAAGACAAGCTAGTACAGATAGAGAAACACAACCGACGGTACTTAATGCGCGTGTATCCTTCTGGCTTCAGATTTACTTCATCAAACTTTGATCCACTCAGTTGCTGGAAACGAGGTGTGCAAATGGTGGCGCTGAACTGGCAGACATATGATCTTGGTTTGCAGATGAATGATGGAATGTTCTCTATGGGCGATCGCTCGGGATATGTGTTAAAGCCAGATGAGCTTCGGATGAACCAACCGGCCAGACTGAGTACACTGGTACTGCGACGGACCACGCTCACGGTGGAAGTCATTTCCGCGCAGCAGCTGCCAAGGCCCAAAGACGTGCGACCCGAGGACTCGTTCGACCCCTCAGTTGAAGTGGAGGTATACAGTCCCTCTGCGGTATTACCAAGTCGGATGCGAACAAAGGCGGCACGGAATAATGGATTTAACCCTGTTTGGACCGAAAAGTGTCGAGTTAATATACAAGGGCCCTTGACGGAACTTGTTTTTATTAGACTGCTCGTGTACTCGAATGACACTTTGTTTGCCACGTACTGCGGTAGGTTGGCTAACATGCATCTTGGATATAGGCATTTGCCTCTGTACGATCTTCAAGGAGAGCAGTTTATATTTTCAACATTGTTTGTACGGCTGGCAATAAGTCCTTAAATCAGCTAGTTAGTATTATTGTATACTGTATCCTAATCCATCCCATTAATCAAATCGCTCATAAATAATTTTTCTTGTTCGCCGTACGAACAAACCCTCTATACCGCCATTCCACATCGGCATCTTTGTTCTCAATAGTACCAAGACGAAGCTCATACAGTCGCATCTCAAAGCGAGGCCCAACCTCAGCTAGTTCAACGCCATCCCTAGTACGGACATAGACATGGTGCCGGACAGAGATAAAATCCCCCTTGTTCGAGAACGTAATCACTCTTGAACAATCGCGTTTGACGCCAGGCGGGAACAAGTGCTTGAGGACCTGACTAACTCGTTTTCCTAGCGGAGAAGTGAAGTTGTCAAAAATCAAATGCGGGTAAGATTCAGACACCGTACCAGCCTGAGTAATGTCGTGACGTAGAACGACATTGTGGAGAGAAAAGGAGGCGGTCGGACCATGCGGGAAGTGGGATACGGTCAGAGCAGTTGGCACACCACGATGCTCATGCAAGACGATTAAATCGGTGGTGCTAGAGCTCTGGCATGCACGTACAAGAGATGGTAACACAGAGTTACCACGGTTTAGTCTGAATGCTGTAGGGAACATAAGTCTAACTTCTTTTGCGAATTGACTTAACCGAGTCGAAGGATCTCTAGACGTCGTCACAACCACTCTAGGCTCTTGTAGTCCGCTCATAGCACTGTATTCGTCGTCAAGCTCCTCACGCATGGATTCGTCATATCTGAAATTTGCTCGCACTTCCTCATCATCTGCGACATCCTTCGGCAGTGGCTTACCAGCTGCTAGTGCTGCACGAAGCTGCTGGCGTTTAACGGCTTGATTAGCCTCTTTGAGAGCAACTGACTTCTTATAGAGATACTCTCGCCTTTCCCTAGCCTGTCTCCGTAACTAGTATGTAAGTAAGAGCTACAAAAAATTATTTGGCACATGATCTTACCATCTTTGTTATTTTTATAAATTCAAGTGATCATGGTAAAGTCTAAGCAATGGGAAAAAAAATAATCAACACCCAGAATCCTTGGGAGCAAGATGCTTACGAACGTAAGGTTGTTGTATCAGCGAACGGCTTTTTTTTTGAGGTCAAGCTTGCAAGAAATGCAAGTGCACAAGATATTTGATCTGAGACCTCTTGATAGGTCGCAGTTGTGATCTCTGTCCTATTTTGTAGATTGAGTGTTGAGAAGTCTATGGTAATGGATGAAGTTACGCAGTTAGGTCGTCAATTCGATGCGCTGTCAACGACGGACACCGCGTCTGTAATTGACTTGGATCGCGATGATGAGACTGCTACCTTGGACGGCACCATTAGTCTTGCAAGTGGTCCTGTAAGCAGAATTGGATCTGACTACGACGACGACGATTATGAAGACAACGATGATGACGACGGGACCGAGGGAGAAGCGGTACTAGCTGAACACGCATGCGCGTAAGTTCTTACATTTTTATGTGTCCGATTTGGCAGCTTTATTGACCGGATTTGATAGGTATTGCGGTATTCAATCGCCGTCGAGTGTTGCAAGATGTGAACAGTGCAAAAAGTGGTTTTGTAATACGCGAGGGAATTCGTCCAGCTCGCATATTCTCACTCATTTAGTGAGGGCCAGACATAAGGTGGGTACGATGGTTTGTCCGCTTGTTTCCGTCAGTAAACTCATTAGCAATAGGAAGTGTGCCTTCATGCAGACTCCGATTTGGGTGCTACCGTGCTTGAATGCTACAATTGTGGATGCAAGAACGTTTTTTTGCTGGGATTCATTCCTGCCAAGTCTGATACCATCGTGGTGATTCTCTGCCGGCAGCCCTGCGCATCCGGATCATCGAGCAAGGACATGACCTGGGATACGTCACGTTGGCAAGCTCTCATTGAAGACAGAGCATTTTTGTCTTGGTTGATCTCGGTACCGTCCGAAGATGAGCAATTGAGGGCTCGGAACCCGACCGCTTCTCAGATGGCAATGTTAGAGGAGATGTGGAAGGACGACGCTAACGCGACAATTAGTGATCTTGACAGGACAGTGATTGAAGATGATGTTGCGCCAGTGCTACTTACATACGAGGATGCATATCAGTATCAAAGATGTTTCGGACCGCTAGTAAAAATTGAGGCTGACTACGATAAGAAGCTCAAGGAGTCACAAGGTCAGAATAATGTTGCTGTTCGCTGGGACGTGGGTCTAAACAATAAAATTCTGGCCTCTTTTGTTTTGCCCAAGATTGATACAGCTGATTATAAGATTGCTGTTGGCGACGAAATTCAGTTGAAATACAACAGTGACAGTCGTGCCAAATGGGAGGGAGTCGGTTACGTTATCAAAGTAGCTAATAACGTCTCGGACGATATTACGATCGAGTTACGTCGTAATGACCGGTCGGTACCGACTGACCATAATCACGGGTTTTTGGTTGACTACGTTTGGAAGGCGACATCGTATGACCGGATGCAACTTGCGCTAAAGACGTTTGCTATCAACGAATTGTCAGTTTCCGGATTCATTTACCACAAACTTCTTGGACACGAGGTTGAACCGGTGGAGCTGAAAACAACTATGCCCAAAAAATTTGCTGCTCCGAATTTGCCTGATTTGAACGTGTCGCAGATCCACGCTGTCAAGTCGGTCTTGCTCAAACCAATCTCGCTAATTCAAGGTCCGCCGGGAACAGGAAAGACCGTCACGTCAGCAACGATTGTGTACCACTTGGCGAAGCTCAATCACGGCAAGGTTCTCGTGTGCGCACCTTCCAACGTTGCGGTTGATCAGTTGACTGAAAAGATTCATCGTACGGGGCTCAAAGTTGTCCGTGTGACAGCCAAGTCGCGAGAGGATATAGAATCGAGCGTATCTTTTTTGACATTGCACGAACAGGTCCGCTTGAATGACACTAATGTGGAGCTGCAGAAGCTGATGCAGCTGAAGCAGGAGCTTGGCGAGTTGTCGTCTGCAGACGAGAAGAAGTCGGCCAAATTGCGCCGCGCCGCCGAGCGGGAAATTCTTCTTGCGGCCGATGTCATTTGCTGCACTTGTGTTGGTGCCGGAGACCACCGTTTGTCGAAGATCAAATTCCGCACTGTGTTGGTCGATGAAAGTACCCAGGCCGCTGAGCCTGAATGTATGATCCCGCTGGTTATGGGGTGCAAACAGGCAGTGCTTGTAGGTGATCACAAGCAGCTTGGACCGGTGATTATGAACAAGCAAGCAGCGCGTGCAGGTCTTACACAGTCACTGTTTGAGAGATTGGTGTTGCTCGGGTTGGCACCGATCAGACTTGATGTTCAGTATCGTATGCACCCTTGCTTGTCAGAGTTCCCGAGTAACATGTTTTACGAGGGAAGCTTGCAGAACGGTGTAACTGCTCAGGATCGCCTACGACCAGAAGTAGACTTCCCATGGCCTGTGCCTGATTTGCCCATGATGTTCTGGGCGAATATGGGCATGGAAGAGATCTCTGCATCAGGAACCTCGTACCTGAATCGATCCGAAGCTGCCAGCTGCGAGAAGGCGGTGACGCAGTTCCTGAAAGCAGGAATCCAGCCAAGCCAAATTGGTATCATTACGCCGTACGAAGGCCAACGTTCTTATCTTGTTCAGTACATGCAGACGGCAGGGTCGATGCGAAAGGAACTTTACAAGGATATCGAGGTAGCGTCAGTGGATGCGTTCCAAGGTCGGGAGAAGGACTACGTAATTTTGTCATGCGTACGTTCGAACGAGCATCAAGGAATTGGGTTCTTGTCTGATCCAAGACGATTGAATGTGGCTCTGACGAGATCGCGTTACGGGTTGGTCGTGTTGGGAAATCCAAAGGTTCTCGCTAAACAGCCAATGTGGTATGATTTGATTATGACGTACAAGGACAAGGGATGTTTAGTTGACGGTCCCCTGATGAATTTGAACACCAGTATGCTCCAATTTGTCAAACCCAGGCAGTTCCGTGGACCTCCTACATCCTACTATGCTACCAACTACCTGTCTCAACAGCGCGGGTACGGTGGTAGTGCCGCCGGCGGTCAGAGATATTCTACTCGCGATAACCGATATGATACAGGCAGTGTATTGGGATATATTCCGGATGATATGGCCTCGCTGGCATCAGCTTCTACTGGTTATCAGTCGATATTTACTCAAGGATTTAATTGGGCCAATCGACCTGCTGCCAACAGTGCCGATTATAAGTTTGGTGCTATTGGACGACCGGCTAACGGGGCCGACAGTGGCACCGTACCGACAGGTGCACATGCTAATCGCAGTGTCGGATTGAGTCATTCGGACATGATGTTCAAATACGGTGGTAACGGGCAGGACGTTGATGACGATGCTAGGAGTGTGTCGACTGACTTTGCGTCTCAAGCTGGCGGTGGCTACGATTGATTTATATCTCAGATTCCCAAAATTTCTAAAAAAGTCTTCGAGCTCAGCTTAAAAAACTTGCCCTTCTTTTGCTGACTCGATCATTCGTTGACTTTAAGAGCTACTCGGTTCGCAAACCAAAATTTTATGAGCGGTGCTCTGGCACGTCTTAGTGAGCTGGTCGCGCGATTGCCTGTCTGTGATCTTGCGTGTCCTAGCTAATAAGTATCGTTTTAGAGGCACCAGATATCGCTGTATGATCTATGCAATTATAAGTTTATATTTATAACTGCCATTTTAAGACTTGTTTTTAAGTCTCTTTTATTACCATTATTACTATTAAGTTATTGCTATTATCGATCGATGCCGTAGAGCGTGTCAAACAGGTCATACGCGCAATGGGAGATTTTGATGAAATGCCGATGCGAATGGACGCCAGTGTGATGTTCGCAACAAACGATCGAAAATGATAAGCCGGATCCGAAGACAAACGATTCAAACTACCCAAAATGTACTATACAGACAGATCCACAGTTTGGTAAACACGAAATGTGTAGTGACTGGCGGCACGAGTGGGATTGGCGCCGCCATAGCTACGCGTCTTGCACTCGAAGGTGCTCATGTCGTCGTGACGTCTCGAAGCAGCGAGCGGGCGAACAAGGCAGCAACGAACCTGCCTAAACCGAGTTTAACTGCGGGAGCTGAAGTATCACATACCGGGGTTGAGCTTGATGTCAAAGACGCGGAAGCGTGGGCGAGCTTAGCTCGGTCGCATACGGACGCCACGGTGCTGGTTAACTGTGCCGGCGTAAGTCAGACGAGTCTATTGATCTCGACGTCGGACGAAGCTGTGGATCACATACTTGGTACGAATCTGCTTGGTACGATATACGGGTGCCGAGTGTTTGCCAAGCTGTTCATGAGGTCTCGAAATGGTGGATGTATTGTCAATGTATCATCGGTGCTGGCCGCCGGCGGTGGACGTGGTTCTACTATTTATGCTGCGTCCAAGGCTGCTGTAGAGGGTAATAAATGTGACAAAGACCGTGGTGGTAATCAGTTGCTGATTTATATAGGGCTGACGGTGGCACTGGCAAGCGAAGTTGGCGCTAGAGGTGTACGGGTTAATTGCATACGACCTGGCTTGATCGATACAAAAATGACTGAAAATGTGGCCGACCATACATTGGCGCAACGGATACCAGCAGGTCGGATGGGTACCAGTAGCGAGATTGCCGACGCAGCGCTGTTTTTGATAGGCAACGAGTATGTAAACGGGTCTGTTTTGACTATAGACGGAGGCTACTCTACAACTTGAATGTGCATAATATGTGATATTGCTACCTCTTTAATCTTCGATCTCGAACGTTCAATCTGTCGAGCAATGTCTGATTTCGGGACGGACCGGCGGCTTTACGTCTCCCCAACTGCGCCGTAGTGAAGCTTTCAAATACATGAGCAGACAACTCGGTCAACGACTTTACTTCAGCGTCGATCAACGCTCCGTTCTCGACAAAAGGCACGAACAGGTCTTCTGTACACTGATCCAATAGTACTGCCAAACCGTTGCCGGGATCAAGACCACGGCTATCGAGAGTAGATTTCAAGTCAGATACCAATCTTGACATGTGGTAGTGACATCCTTGTAGCATGCGGACGTATGCCAGATGTGAGATCGACTCGGCATGTGATAACACCAGCTCGATACGTTGTTGAACAGTCTGGGCGAATAATCGTTGCAGGAATACTCTTAGCACGTTTTCTGGGATTGGGAATACTTGCTGGATGATAACACTCTCCTTCGCAACGGTCTGGCGAATGCTTTCGAATAGCGATGAAGTTGAGGGATCGATTGCGGGTGTAGTAAACCCGTGGTCCGGGTCGGCTACAGCATCCCACAAGTCGGAATGATTTTCGAACTCTGTCTCGTGCTTAAGTCGCTCCTTCATGATGAAAAAGTCGTGCTGGTTGACAAATATCTGGACCACGCTCGCACCGCCGTTGAACTCGGTGAGAATCTCAGCAGCGGTCCGCATGCCAACCATGTCAGCCTGACGGTACGCCTTGTCAAAGTCCTGCAGCAGTTCTCGCTCAACAGTCTCGGCATATTTCTCTACATTGGCCCGTGCAATCTGAGCATCCGGTACGTTTGTGATTTTGCGTGCTAGTCGAAGTAGTTGTCGTATAGTGATTGCGCATTGCCGACGGTCCAGGGGTGAGCCGCGACGCATCGTGTCCAATACGCCGGGGTCGTTGTCGACGAAGCTTAGATATGTTTTGATCAGGAACGCTGATGATGCAGCGCGATTTCGTTGACGAGACACGAGATCTACTCGCTCACCGAGAACTGTTGTCGTCGCTGCCACGTCGGTCACAAGCAGCTCGAGCTCGCCGAACGTTGCTGTCAGATCGCGACATGCTGATGTTGACGCGTCGACAGTTTTAGAGTGAGTTTGCACCGCTGTTGACGTAGACGATGTTAGTTGGGATTCGTGAGACTGTAGATGCCGTCGAAGCTGCTCTAGTCCTGACAAGGCTGCTTCGAAAGTGCGAATAAAAGGCTTTGGGTCATCGGTCGAACGTGGTGAGAGCTTCTCGATGAAGTCTTTAACGGCGATGGTATTCTAATAGTCAGCATACACTATCTGAACCAGTCAAAAACGAGTGACGCACTTCGAACGTCTCTGGGCGTAGTAATTCCCTCAGATGCGGATCATCATACAATGACATTGTCTGCCAGCATATCCAATAAGCGTCATAGATGCCGCTGGGATTCTGGACTCGCAAATCATACAGATCACGAACTAGGGGGCGCGAATGGCATGGGTCAGGGTAATATACGTCCAACAAGGGGAAGGAAGCACGCTAATATTGAAATTTACATTGAGACCAGGACTTGATAGCATTCGTTGATCGATTGTGTATCCTCAAACAGATCATAGAGATGTCTTTACAAGAGGATACGATACAGTTCTCTCCCGATCTGGAGTTATCAGTAGCAGATGCTCGCAGATTTCTCGCGTTGGTAACTGAATCAGCGTCGCGACTGCAGCAATTAGCAGGTCTGCAACCGATTGATAAAGGAGCCGACAATGGCCGAAGGAATACGACGACCGATTCCATGGTTGCGGCCATAAATCCAAACGAGCTGCCATCCTATGCTGTCAAGTTACAAAAAGTCATGCTTGACGGGTTGACCCACAACTACATCGACGTTGCCATCGATTACGTGCAAGAAATGCTAGCCTCGTCAGCACCGTCAACTTCAGACCAGACGCAAATCTTGGCTACGACAACGGTTCGGTCAGCAGGCCAGATTTTGAGGCTTATGGAGTTAACTACGACCAACGTGCTGATGCCGCTTGCAGCAGCGGATGTGTCGAGTTCGCGCGAGCTCGCTCAACAGGGAGCATATGCAGCCGCCAAGTGCCAGGATAGAGTTGTTGCTCTCGAAGTGAGCATTCAGCCTAACGGCACCGCGTCGAGTGCTGCTGCTGGTGCCTCTACTACGACTAATGGGTCTTTCAGTAGGCGGCTGAGATGGGGAAATCGATAAGATAGGTGGGATCAATTGTATTGGATACGAATTTTATGCAATGCACTAGACAGTGTTTCTCCGTGACTGGCCGAACTTTTGTTCTGGAGGATGATTATGCATGCACCCACTTCACCAGGAAATTGGGTGTTTCAGTCGGTCAATGGCGATAGCGCGCAACGTTGTCTGAAATCGACATGTAGAGTCGGCGGGGGATCTTACGGTTTATCCGGGGAGGAGGCCCATCAGAGACAGGGAATCAAAATGAGTCGATCGGCGTAGAGTTTGGAATTCTGCCGGCTTATTAAATGCTATTGTCGTGCATCTCGTTTGCGTGGTGTAGGACATAATGTCCGGTGGCTGCAGATAAAAGAGTCTACATACGTCAAAAGGTGTGTCGAATCGTAGCATGAAACTTGCACCTACCGCTCTTTAGGCATCATCACTAGCTACTTCAAGTATCGTCAGGCATGACGCAGTGCCGGAGACAGGCGGTGGCAAGATATGCATATGGGTTTGGGCATATCACCAAGATTGCGTATGGAAAGGCGTCTGGGACTTCAAAAAGGTACGGCCCGCGGAGGTTGACTCTACCCCGGAGCTGGATCACACGCTGCAAGATTTGTGATTAGGGAGTACCCCAGCAAGAGGTTCTTGCTTGCCGGGAACTTTTATACCATTCCACACGGTTCAAACCTACAGTGTATTACAGTTCACATAGAGAAATAGATGCCTTTTTCACTGCGGAGCAGTCTTGGCAGGATCGAGAAGCTTTTCTCAGTGTGGTGGGGGGCAGAGGAACGGAAGATTCGAGCGACCAGTAATAGATGGAAAAACTTTAAGCATTAATAACGTATTGTGTCAAACAAAAGTATTTTACACGTGTTCAACATCCTCCTTCTTCTCGGTAAAGCCCATATCGGCAGCGAAAGTAGAATGGGGAACCCATTTGGACGATGTTCTAGGAGTCGACTCCTCGAGCATCTTGTCGACTTGTTCGAGAGTAAGACCCTTGGTTTCGGGTACAAGGAAGTAAGTGTAAACGACACAGCAAGTGCAGAGACTACCCCAGATGAAGAAAACTCTGGCACCCAGATTTCCCTCGTCCTCGCCGACCATGTAGGGAGTAATTACGGCAATAATGCAGTTCCACAGCCAGTTGGACGACGTAGCCAGCGCGACACCTCTTGCACGGATGGTAAGCGGGAAAACCTCGCCGATAACGACCCAGGCGGCAGGGCCCCAGGTGGAAGCAAAGAAGAAGATGTAGATGCAGATGAAGGCAATCATGGCCTTAACGGCATTCTGGTTCTCGCCGTCGGTAACCCCGACGATGGCAACAATGAACTGGCACACGACCATACCAACGGCACCCCACAGCAAGATCTGGCGACGACCGTACCTCTCAATAGTGTAGAATGAAATGGGAGTAGAGCAGACGTTGACAAGAGTGGTGATGAGACCGATCAAGAATGGGTTGGAAATGGTGCCAAGGTCCTGGAAGAACGTAGTGCCGAAATAGAAGATGAAGTTGACACCAGTCCACTGCTGCATCATCTGGATCGAAGTACCGAGAATAGTACGACGGAGGTTGGACGAGCCATCCCAAATCGAACCTTTGAAGCAGTACAGCCACGAGCCGAGGTAGGACGTGTTGGGAGTGAGCTGGAGCTCATATTCATGGTTGGCAACGATTTCAGCTAGCTCGTCCTGGATGAACTCTGAGTCGACAGGCTGGCCGCGGAGGGTAGACAACACCTGGGCAGCCTTGTCGAGCTTTCCCTTCTTGACAAAATATCGCGGCGAGTCGGGCAACAGGAAAAGACCGACGGCAAGGATGATTGCCCACAGCATTTGCAAAGCAATCGGGACTCTGTAGGAGGCCGAGGTAGTGTAGTCCTGAGTACCGTAATCGACACAGGACGCCAACAACAGTCCGATGGTGATAAAAAACTGGTATCCAGACACAATGGCACCACGGACCTTGCGAGGAGCAACCTCAGACATGTAAAGAACAATGGTGGCCGACACAAAACCAATACCAAATCCCGCAATGAGACGGCCAGCGACAAGCAAGCCGAGACCGGCCGATGCAGTCTGCAGAATAACACCAACGATGAAGATACCACAGCCAGAGATAATCGTAGTACGACGACCGAACCAGTCGGCCATGTCACCGGCAATCAGAGCACCGAAGAACGTGCCGGCGGATAGAATAGACGTGATCAGGGATTTTTTCCACGATGGAAGAATGAACTGGTCGGAGGGAGTGCTGGCCTTGTCAAGACCGGTCAACTGAGTGATAAAGTATTCCATACCCATGACACCGGAAATGTAACCAGAATCATAGCCGAACAGGATACCACCGAAGGCAGCAAACGCACAAAGAATGTACGCTCTAATAGTGACAGGTGCCTCGACTCTGTCGATGTTGCCAGTAGTGGCCAAACCAAGACCACCGCCAGCCATGTTCACGTAATATCAAACTAGACGATAGAATTAGAAAGGGCAAGAGATAGTCGGATATCGAAAAAAATACTGGGGGAAGACGTATGGGGTGTATACGGGGGTATATTTATATTACAGGACGACAGAGGTTGTCGTGTAATGACTTCGACACAGACGAGACGACGCAACGGCGCCGACCGAAAAATACCACCACCACCAGGTCATGCGGGGCGAGAAAAGCATATAAAGCGCCAGAGACGATCAACTGACGAAGCCGGAAGGAGAAACTTCGGGGGCCGAAGTATATAGCTCACCGCGACCATCGTGGAGTAAAAGCATCCGGCGACAGGAGGGCAGGGCGCGGAGTATACCGTTTGCGTTCTTCGTGCCCCCCCCCCAGATGGTCCGTACCGTACCTCCCCTTCCTGTGACGTCCGGTCTGACGGCGCAAAAAAACCAACAGGGAACTTAGCTACACAACTCCTGGAGACCCGACCATACTGCTACAGCATCGTCGTGCGACCGAAACAGATGTGACCCACGCAAACGACACTCGCGACGGGACCGGATCGGCAGTGGCAAAGACAGAACGCTTCCCCGCTTTCGGCGGGGGCCTGCTGTGCTTGTTGGAACTTCTTTGGAGAAGTGAAACTCTAGACTAGAGCGCCAGTGCCAAACCAGCACTATATTTGCCCTCGGCCGGCTGAGCGTGGACGCCGTCAGTACCCGCAGGATTAAAGTATTCCCGAGACAATGCGCGCGCGGCCCGGTTTTTTTGCCTCCACCTCTCTCTCTCGTGCATTGTTTATTGTTGAAATGTGACTGTTTGTGCCGCATATTGCCGCCACCAGCAGCAGTAGTCGCTGCGACTTTTACGTCGGCGAGGATCTCAGTTTACGCTTTTTGCCACGTATAGCACTCGCCCGTATCCGCCTCCCCCCGCCTGGCGACCGGCAGCGCTCTTTTGTTTATCCGGAGGCAGGCAGGGCCCGACGTTGTGCATGCTGTTCAGCGGGATCTGGCGCAACGGGAGGGACCTTCGTACTTTGAACCAGCGACTTTGCCATGGAAGATGAAACAAGAGATAGCTTGCAGGTTAACGAGCTACCGGGTGGCTATGATTTGCTCGAGTCTTGCTTGCAGCAGGCGGCCCTCCCACTCGTACAGCTCACGTCAAGGACCAAACTTGCGCCAGACGGCAAACGAGAAACCTACTGCGCAATACGGTTTGCCACGAACGCTATTGTGCTCGCTGTCGCCTGCACAAGAACTTTGTCCTCCAGGCGAACGCAACAGAGCCTGCCGCGTCCGTCATGTGGCCTTCACTTGCCTGAAGCGCTGCTCGCGCTGTCTGCGGTGTGCGTTTTATTTTTTCTTTTCCAGCGCGAGCTTAATGGTTACGTCATTGTCCCCACCTTGCCGCGCAGCAGGCACGACAGGATTTCTCTAAACCTGAGTTGATGCCAAACTAATACCGTAGTAGGATCCTATACGTCAAGATAAACTATAAAAGCAAATTTTTTTTTAATCACATGGCCCATTAGATTTAATGGAGGGCATTGTTCCGTATGCGCGTGCGCGTAAACTGTTCCTCGCTGTGGCTCGTCAATTTGAGCCATCACTGCCACTCCCTAGGCTACTCCATAGGCCATCTAGTTCATCGTGATATCTGAGTCTTCCTAACATTATTTCTCTCGTGCTTCAAGCAGGAAAAAAATAACTTGATGTTAGTACCAAATCACCATCGCGTCGAGGCACGCTCCGTCGTTCGCAATGTGCATCTTGTCGAGCGTAGGCCGTTTCGGCTACATTACAGATGCTCCCTGATGCATACTGTCCAGCGGTCACATCCCATAAACATACAATAAGAGGGTGTGAGCACTACTTGCCATGGTAGACTAAGCGAAGTTATGGAATGTCGCCTTTTGTAGGACTCACAAGAGGGTTGGAAGAGCAATGACAAGAACTGGACGAGAACATGTGTTTTACGCCATTGAACGCTACCTTACACATGCGTATTAGCCTGGCGATCGCTCTAGTAGGCGTCTGGATGATTCTTCAGGCTTAAGTCATGGCTTACCGATCTTTCTTCTTCTCTCCGATCTACCTGCGTCGTAGTCCGTGGTACGCGGAAAACTCGATGACCAATTGTGACCTACTACCAAGAGAAGAAGCACAGTCACCGCTATCCAGTTTATTGAATCAGCATTGCTATCGTAATTTCTTCTAAATAACCCAAACTTTCACGCAATAAATCATGAAGAACAAGCCAACTCTTCACCTTTATAAATCGCAATGTAATTCACTACGGCACTGTCAAAAGAGGTGCTAGCTCACTAGGACTTATCGAAATCCAAACCCTGCAACATTATTAAACTTGCCTGAAACTAAGTAGCTTATCTGCAGCCATCGTTAATAGACCTTGTAAATGACATTGTAGATAAAAGCTAAGCGACGTCAAGGAAGTGCGCTAGTAGCGCTACTAAACCCTCCCGAGTGTGATTTCACTGGCTCAAAGCGACTGTTCTCGAGGGGCCGATACAACCTGACGAGACAGTACTGCGTACGCTCACCATTTCGCTTCGAACCAGCAAAGTCTGCAAAAAGTTCAGAGCTACCATAGACAACAATGGTTTCTTCTGTGCTTATAATTGGCGGGTCCGGCTTTCTGGGATGCCACTTGGTCGACCAATTCTATCTTGATGACAGCTCGACCGCCATCCACATTCTCGACATCCGGCCTCCGCCAGCTGACCTGTCCAAGTCATTCTACAGGTTCGACGCTTCCAAAATTACGTTTCACAAGGCCGACATCACAGATGCTTCTGCGGTGGCCAAAGTCATCTCCGATTCCGGCGCTGAGGTCATTGTGCACTCTGCATCGCCAGTGCACGGTATGGGCGCCGATATGTACGAAAAAGTGAACGTCGACGGCACGAACGCAGTGCTGGCAGCAATTGCCTCGTCCGAGTCAGGAACCACAGTCAAGGCGCTTGTTTACACGTCCTCCGCCTCTGTTGTCTACGATGGCTCTGATTTACGCAACGCAGACGAAACAGCCCCGATCCCAGCCGTTCCTTTGGACGCGTACAACGACACCAAAGTCCGGGCCGAGAAAGTCGTGCTGGCTGCCAATTCAGTGTCCTTGAAAACCTGTGCGCTTCGGCCGTCGGGACTTTTTGGTCCTGGCGATCGCCAACTAGTCCCCGGCATGCTCGACGTCCTCAAGACCAACGGAACCCTGTTTCAACTGGGCGACAACTTTAACCTGTTCGACTTCACGTACATCGGCAACGTCGCCTATGCTCACGTGCTAGCAGCGAAGAAGCTCTTGAGTGACAGCAAAATAGCAGCAGCAGTCTCTGGCGAAGCGTTCTTCATCACTAATGATGCCCCTGTTTACTTCTTCGCCATGCCACGAACAATCTGGGCCCACAAGGGCTACGTGCCAAAATTCATCATCAAGATGCCACGCAACGTCGGCATGACCCTCGCCTATCTTTCAGAATGTTACTCTGCACTCAGAGGCAAACAAGCACTTTTCACTCGATTCAGAGTCTCCTTCACCTGCGCCAATCGCTACTTTGACATTTCAAAGGCGAAAGAATTGCTAGGCTATACTCCAGTCGTTGGGTTGGAAGAGGGCATTGTAAAGACACTGCAATGGATGGATGAAGAGGAAGCGAAGAAAAAATAGAAATTGTCATTTAAGTGTACACTAGAAAACTTCTTATTGAGTTAAAATTTAATTTTTTTTTTGTCTATAACTCGTTGTTAATAAACAAATGCTCCATCTTATCGCCAGCCTTCTTTTTGGAACCGCCGGCGGCGCTACCACCCGTCTCAGTCACTACTTCGGGCTCGACGACCGGAGGCACGTAATCCACCTGCTCGAGACCATTAGTGGTGCAGATCAATACACCGTCGTCATGAGGACTGGTGCCGAACCGGCGACCGTTCTCGATGACCATCGAAGACAGTCCGGAAAAGTTAACTCCACCCTTATCCCAGAACACAGTTTGCCATTTTCTGTCGACAGCCTTGAGACCCAGCGTGGCTGAGTCACCAACGATGATGTTGTCCCGATCGACAAGCAGACCGGCCCAAGAAGTTGACTTTCTGCCAAACCAGGCCATGACCTCGCCACTGATGGCAGTAATGCCAGCAGCCACAATTCCGTCAAGTTCGGACGAGTATGACAGATGAACTGGGAGATACGGCGTACGGTATACACCCTCGCCAGGGTAGAAGTGCATTCTGCCCAATGATCTGTTCTCAGCCACAAGCTCAGGATCAAGGTCGGCGGGAGGAATGTAGAGCTGGTAGGAATAGATACCATATTGAGCCGAAGCAACGTACAGCCGTTCGTTATGATACTCAATACCAATTGGAGTGGTAGTGCTACCAATAGACCGCCCAGTGATGTTGGTCATGTCTGTAAAGTTCATGTAGCCCATAGTCGCGAATGGCATACCCGACACGACCTCTAGCGGACCCTTCCACGAGTACGGATATCCAACAGCATTAGTCAAGAACACTTCGGTGGCGGAAATAGGAACAACAGCAGCAGGATCCAAAATTGCGTCCTTGTGGTGAAGCGAAACGTACTTTTCCACTTTGCCAGTGCTCGGGGTGAAATCAAACACTTCAACCGACGCATTTTTGGCGGCGTTGGTAACAAAGATACGCAGTACTTCGTCTTCATAGCCATTGAGATAAATTCCACGCACACCCTGGGGTCTGATCTGTCCCACAAAGTCCTCACCAAAATCAATTGCAACAGGCTCGCTGTCCTCGACGTAGTTCCAGATATACACGGCACCGTCCGCGATTCCGTCTCGATGACCAGTCAAGAAATTGCTCTGGGCCTTGTGGGGATCACAACTGACGATCGCATAATCGCCGTACACCCTGATATCGTCGCACTTGCTGAACACGTCCGGTCTTGCGATGCTGCAAACTCCAGGAACAAACGTCACCTCTGGCAATGGCTCAGGCTCGTACGTGATCCACACAGGTGGCCGCTTGTTGTATTCGCCGTACAAGTTCTTGGCCAAGAACCACAGCATTGGGAACATAGCAGGTCCGAACATCATCTTGGCAAACCGTCCCTTCTTCTTATATCTAACAATGAGCAGGAGAAAATCTTCGTTAAACTCTTTTTGATCAACAAGAGAGGAATTGGTGAATTCTCTCGTCGTTGCTTGACTGGCGTCTAAAAGTCTTTATCATTTCCTCGGTGACCCACTAATAAATAACCGTTATAGTTTTCCTGCGGCGTCTCTGCCCACAGCCGGACGACCCACGCGGGTCGGAAGCCCCCCCGATTATGTCAGGCATATATAATATGATTATGTAATACATTGTTTTTCAGCCGGTACTCCTAGCGTTACATCGGACTTAATCCAAATCAATGGCTTCGTCCTTCTCCAGATCAATTATTTCGTCAGCACTGCCACCGTTGGATTTCACTTTTTTCCTGTCGTCTTCGGTGCCTGCGTCGCCATCGAGCTCGTCCGCTTTACGCTTCTGGCCACTACCGCCGTCGGTTTCCTCAATGGTATCGGATGCAGCAGAAGTGATCGACACAGGCTTCTTGGGGATCTCGAAAACATTCAAGAACTCCGGTTCCAATTTAGACGAGTCACTAACAATCAGTTCAAGATTAACCCGATCGTACTCCTCGTCCATGATTGTAACAAAATCGCCATTGTTGATGCCCATATCTTTCAAGGTTCTGTCCTCGTTATCGTCAAACTCGACATCCCAAAGTAGTTTGTCAGTGACAATACTAAACTCCTCACCGTAGCCAAACTCGCGTCGTAGACTCTTGATAAGTGCACCGATCGTTGTAGTACTGGTGTCCACCGATACGCTCGTACGGGTAACGCTGCACACCCCACACGATGGATTTGGCTTGGCCAACTTCTCGGATGTAAACACCTGCTCCGGCCGTGACGACAAAAACATGGACCGTGCCTCATCAAGCCTATTGTTCAGCACTTTGAAGGCCTGCAACAAACACATACCGGCAATGATAGCGTTCGTGGTGGCGATAGCAGGGATAATGTTTCCCGCCATTTGCTTTACGTCGAATTTGGTCTTGGCTTCAATTCCAAACACAGCAGATCGTAAATTTGCTGCTGCTACAACAAAGTCAAGAGTATCCTCGTCGTCCTTGTCAAATTCAATCGTAGACTCGTCACCGGACTGTATGCGTTTGCTCAACCTCGCGATTGAGAGGCTCAGCACTGCCAGATTTTCAGCAGCAGTCCAGATTCGTTGATCCTGTTTGCAGATCACAGCTGCATCCAGCTTCGATGCTTCACTATTCAATATGTTGTAGTCTAATGGTTCAGGTCGCCGGTCGTGTGTCCACGCTTCGACCATATCCCGAAGTCGCTCGATGTCTGATACAAACACTTTTTTAAACACTCTGACCACAAAGTCGTCGGTACCAAATACCTCTTTGATTGCATTCAGCTCAGCAGATTCTTGATTAAGCTTGGCAACTTCATTTGCGTTTCCATCGGTCACCGTGTTATCCATGGCCGCCTCGTCATCAATCCCAAAGAGCTGGGTGAACAGGTATGATTTTCCCCACACGATACAGTGTATAGGCTGAGACGGTGTGGTACGGATTGTGCAGACCGGGAACGATTTCGGCACCGGTTTTGGAACACAATCGTAGCATTCTGTTTTGCCGCCGACAATGACCTGCACCTGACCATTGAATCCAGTCGTGCCAGATTCGATTAGTGGGACGTTCGTAGCCAGACACATACGATTGACGTATCTACGCGCATCAAGATTGTCGAGTGCATTCAAGACAAGGTCAAAGCTAGCAAACCACTTGGCTGTGAAGGTATTTTTGTCCTTGATATTACCATAGTGTGCAATCAACTCCACCTCGGGATTGAACTTGCCAGCGGTCTCTTTAGCCACCAACGCCTTTGACTTCTTGATGTGTTCGTGCCCGAACAGGAACTGCCGATTTAAATTTGACAAGTCAATCGTATCCAAGTCGACGAGCTCGACGGTCTTCACGCCCGTCAATACCAAGTTTTTGAGCAGTTCGCATCCGATTCCACCAGCTCCCACCATCAGTATCCTGGCCTAACGAAATCTTAGCGCTTCCATTCACAACGGAAAACATCAATTTAACCAGACATACATTTTTGATTTTGTCATACTGGTTACCCAACGCTTTCACAGCATACGAGTCCCGTGCCATGATTGCAATGTATTGACAGGATGCAGATCAAATTTTGTTGAACGCAAAAAACTACAACGCGTCTACTCGTGAAGTTTCGCGTCGAGTTTTGAGAGTGCTCCCCAACCACAGTACAAAAAAACAAGCGCGATAAGCTGTTGTCGGCAACGACCAAACATACGGTATTATAAAAAAATGACGAAAGTCCGGGAGTCTGCGGAGTACATTGCTGATAATTCTGAAGATGTGCAGATATCAGTTGAGGCTTGTGAACGTGCTGCAGACCAGGTATGTAAAGCTAAATTCGATTTTCGCAATCTTCTTTAATGAAACAAGATTTACAAGAACATGCTCGAAAAATCGTACTCCACTGCAACATGGTCCTCACATACGTTGAATCCCAAGACGCGCAATAAGCTGATGCTTGATTGGGTGTTTGTGGTCGACTTACTAAATTTTAGTTTTTGGTCTGATGTGGACGATGCAGACACCGGTAAAGCTGAATCACAGCGGTTTGCCGTATCGCATGCAGGCACTGATTGGACGGGGTACTGGAGCTTATGTGCTGCTGTTAACAGGGCGCTAGATGAGGGTATTCCGTTCACAGATCCAAGCACTTGGATTGATATAGACGAAAACCTAGTGAAACACGTTTTCCGAAGTAGCACTACCGAATCCGTGCCCATGCTCCAGGAGCGTGTTGCTTGCTTACGTGAGGCAGGCCGAGTTTTAAAAGAGGTATGTGCTGAAAAATGCTGCATGAAGCCGATAATTTAATGCGTAAGAGTTTCAACGGTTCTTTTTCCGGCATGGTGGAGCGGGCCGAAGGTTCGGCAGTTCGGCTTGTGAACATAATAGTCGACAGCTTGCCATGTTTCCGCGACGAGTCGCTCTACAAAGGCAGAAAAGTTTACATTTATAAACGAGCGCAGATTCTTGTATCTGATGTGTGGGCTGCATTTGATCAGCAACCACCCTACGGTGCCTTTGCTGATATCGACGAAATCACTATGTTTGCTGACTACCGCGTTCCCCAAATACTTCACTCACTCGGTGTCATAACATACTCTGACCAGCTAACAGAGCATATCCAAAACTTGAAACATCTACCCAATGGGCACCCATGGGAGATTGAGCTGCGCGGCTGCAGCATATGGAGTGTCGAGTTGATGAAAAATTTAATTCGCCGAGACCATCCCGAGGCACATATCAATTCCATTCTGATTGACTTTTACTTGTGGGATACTGCTAAAGAAGTTCAAAAACAGGCATCTTGTCCTCCTTCTGTTTTGTGCCATCGAACTAGGAGTGTCTTTTATTAGTGTTCACTGCAAAAGTTAAACTTTGCTGATATATAAAATGAAGGAAGAGATGTGTTGGATTCGTCTCCAGTAACTCAGAATCATTCAGCCGTCAGGATTGCTAATCTTTGAGTCTTGAGGTGAGCCGCGAGACAAATCTCAACTTATGTTGCAGTTGTTTGGAATATGGGAAGGAGTTTGTTACAATCCTAGTTTCGGACCGTGGAAATCGTTTGGTTTCGTAGTATAGTATGTCTTATGATGGACGAATTGCCACGATCAAAGAATGGAACATGTAGTCATGCATTGTATGGCCGCCGATTTATATAAAGCACAAATTTAGGATGCATAGCCGCAAGTACTATATAACAGCTTGACTTTGTGTTCAACTGGCTAGATTTGTTAGAAAAAGAGGAATTGCACAATACTCAACTGCGCACGCATCCTCAGGGGCACCCTTCCGTATATTCGGCACCAACACAAGCCAGCATCCCCGGGTTCAGAAGTCGTTAGTGCTTGGCTCATCCTTAATTTCCGACCTAACTCCACCATTTTAACGAGCTTGAGCCTTTGAGCGCTTCTGCAGAGACAGCGTAATGCACACGGTTGAGGGAACTATGACGCACAACTAACTATTAGTAATGGTATATGACAAATGTCAACTAATATCGTTCTGATTGGCCAGGTGTTGCCGACTGGATGACGACATCTCGCCCGGCAAATCGCGGCATTAACCCCGCGACGTACTAAGCGCACCAGAATAATATAAATGGGGGAGCATCTCGCTTCTCTTTGCCTGACGTTGAGATATGTGCCATCACTCACAAGAGGTTTATTCGATTTATCGGTCTCTATAGTATCAGATATGTCTATGGTTATCCCCAATATCAAAACGATCAAACTTCAGGATGGTGTAGAGGTATTCTACCGCACTGCTGGTGACGCTGGCAAGCCAAAGCTGCTTCTTCTTCATGGCTTTCCGACATCGTCGTTTATGTTCCGAAACCTAATGCCCCTCCTGGCCCCTAAGTTCCATATCGTGGCTCCCGATCTTCCAGGATTTGGATTTACAAAGGTTCCCGCGAACTACAAGTATTCGTTTGCTTCATTGGCCGACACCATTGAGAAATTCGTTGATGCGGTCGGATTTGACAAGTTCATTGTGTACGTCTTCGACTACGGTGCGCCTACTGGCTACCGTCTTGCATTGAAGAGACCTGAACTTATTTTCGGGTTCATCAGCCAAAATGGAAACAGCTACGAGGCAGGTATCGATGACCGTTTCTGGGGACCGTTGCGTCAATACTGGAATGCTGAAGAGGACAACAAAGACATTGTCATCGCGTTGACTGCTTTTCTTAAAGATCCGGCTAATATTCGCTCTCAATATGTTGATGGAGTAGCTGATCCTACCGTCATTGATCCCACCCCGGCTGTTCTAGATGAAGCTCTTCTAAATCGTCCAGGTCAGATGGAGATTCAACTCGCACTTTTCTACGACTACCAAAACAATATCAAGCTTTATCCTCAATTTCAGGAGTATTTCCGGACGTCAGGTGTACCGGTTCTCGTCACGTGGGGTAAGAACGACTACATTTTCAGTGTCGAGGGTGCCGAGGGATTTAAAAAGGATGTTAAGAACTTGCGCATTCAGTACTATGAATCTGGCCATTTCGCACTCGAGTCTCATGCTAATGAGATTGCTGCAGAAATCGTGAAATTCTTTATTACCGAATGAACGCTATTTTCTACCGTTTGTGGTAAAAGCTTGTGAAAATTTGGATATGTTAAAGCAATTTATTAAAAATTTTGCTGTCAATAAATACCTTACTAGTATACGAGCCCCACTAATCTTTTGAAATGTTTGTTCACTCCATCCTGAGCCCATTTGGCACTATCCGTAGCGCCACTCCACGCACCTTTAACATAACCGCTCACCTTATTCGACCACGCACCAACTGACGGACCATAACGGAAGACGTGGGCTTGTCGGCGAGCAGTGGCTACAAGCTCGTTGTGGGACGTGCCCTGGTAAACAGGTACGCCGTACGCATCTAGCCACGATTTGATATCTGAATCACTCCACGACTCAAATGCAGAATCACGCGAGTTCTCATACTTAGTGCTAACTGACCCTGTCAGCTTGCTATAGGCATCGCCACCTTGATTCTTAACACTTTCGAGATACTCGGCGGCCTTGTGTGCCAATTCGTCTCGAGTTCCCGTAACTGCTTGTCCCTTCTCATTGAACCAGTTAGTAAGATCTTCGGTCGTCCAAGAGTCAAACGTCCAATAGCCGTCACTAATCACAGGATCGTTGCGATGCTTCCATGTCATTGCTTTCAGATGAAAAAGCGACGCGTTCTCTGGCTCGATGATCCCACGCGCACGTAAAAACTGCTTCAGTTTCACGTCGGACCACGAGTCGGACATTTTCTTAAACGAGTCATCGGTTATACGTCCGACATAGTCCTTTGACTCTGATACTTTCTGAGAAGCAGAAGCATACTTCTCACGTCCAAATCTATGCCAATCCTTGAGATCGGCCTCAAGAAGCTTCTTGTTTCTGCGGACTAATGCCAGCAACTCGTCTCTTTTTCCATTTTGGGGCACCTTAATACCATGCGAATCACAAAACGATTTCAAGTCCGAGTCTGACCATGAGTCAAATAAACTATCTGTGATTTTGGCCTTTCCTGATTGCAACAAGTCAAGGAGAGATGCAGACATACCGTACGCATTTTGCTTCGTCTCCTTTGCCTTTTTGGATACATCGCGCGAATATCGCTTGATGAGCGCAATCAACTGCTTGCGGTTGTGATTGCGAGGTACGTCGTAGCCGTTAATAGTCAACCAATCAGCCAGTTCAGAATCGGACCACGTGTCAAAAACCCAGTCCTGAGCAGACTTGGCAGATTCACTAGCCGAAGACGTTACAGAATCGTAGTGATCTTTTGCAGACTGCAACATTTCGTCTCTGGTCTTTCCGACTGACGAGCCAAGTTTGTTGTTGTCTAAAAATTGCTTAAGCGCAGATTCGGACCACGTATCAAAGATCCATCCCTTGACGTTATCGTACGTAGATGCTGTGTCATCCAAAGCTGGAACGATTGTGTCTTGGTACTTCTTGGAGGCCGTGTGGATTAGCCACTCACGGTTCGACTTGACAGAGTCCTGCACCTTGATGCCATTCTGTTTAAGATAGTTGGAAATCTTTTCGTTATCCCACTCAGCAAAAGTGGCCGAGGCAGTCTTTTGATTCCAGTTTTTACGTACAAGACCTAACAGTTCGTCCAACGACTGCGTTGCTTTGTATGTGATACTGTTGTCTTGCAGCCATCTCTGCGCTTGCTTCTTGTCCCAGTCAATATATTGTTGGTCTATAGTTAGAACCAAGTTCTATCTTCGAATAAAAAATTCGTGAGATTTACCTGGAGAGTGAAGATGTAGCAGACCGCCCCAGCTGGCGGCTACCACGGCAGCATACGTTACAACTAATACGAGTCCTAACTTCATGATTGCCGGCGTGAGGAGTCGATTGGCCCAATCAACCCAATATGACACCCTGGCAGGTCTTGACTATATATATTCCCGGCTGTATGGCATCACATGTGAAGTACAGCGCGCTGATCCTGATCCATTTGGTGGCCAGACACACTCTACGTTCGCGCAAATCAACTGCGTACTACATCGCTCTACTGACGCGTGGCTATCATGACGCCATTTACCCTAAATTCACTACCAGCACCGACGATCATAACCAGCCCAAAGTCCGCCAAGATCACACTTTTTGTATTAAATGTGCTCGGTGATCAAAATTGTTGGGATCAAATAAAAAACATTAGGTGCGGAGCCCGGAGAAGGTACTGACGTCAGTCTCGACGGAATAGAACCGGGCCGAGCTTGAACAACATGCACTCGTCTGGAGCGACTGTAGCAAAATAATTTTGCTACCGTGTAAGATGCGAGCATCCTACACACACTTCATAAATAACGGCTAATATCTCTGCAGATAATTATGCGCTTCAAGATCCTAGGTCTTGCGCCCGCATAATCCCCTTGCGGAGAATGACGATCACAACAGATCTTCACCAGTTGAAACTCTTCGGGTTGGGGTAATTCTGTGATTTTGAGGGCTTAGTGCTACTATGTCCCAATACAGCACGTGATAGCTTCAGACAGACGAAACGTCTTCCTGCTGAAGAGCACGAGTCATCAAGAGCTGACGGGATCGGCATCTATAAGCGTACTGATCTCACATAGATTGACCATGCCTTGCCCATCTCAATTTAACTGCGACTCTTTGAAGTTACTGCTTTTGAGCTAATGTCCGCCAGAAAATACTGACAACGAACGATCGGACTTATTCGCCGGACATAAATCCCAAACCGGTAATTGCCACGCTAACATAAGCAAGTGACGCGTGGCTGCTCCCGAACTGAGCATATATATATATACTACAGATTCGATTCAAATTGGACCACCATTTTTGCATAACCTTCATCCAACGACAAGGCATGGGTCGTAAGGGGTTTGTTAGTCAGAAACATTTTGGTCCGCCACCTTCAGTCGTTAGCGGTCATCAGGAATCCAAAGCTGCAGTAGCTAACGGTACCAAGTTGATGATCACCAACTTTTCGTACTATTATGTTTACTTCAAGAGATTCTTCCCATATGTGTGGCCTTACAAAAATCGCCGCTTGCAAATTTACGCCCTCTTATGCATGTCCTTAGTGTTACTTCAGCGGTTTTTCAATATCCTTGTACCATATCAGCTTGGCAGAATCACGGACAAACTTACCACTGATTACGGCAAAGGAATAGTACCATGGACCGATATCGGACTGTATCTGGCATTGAGATATGTTCAAGGACACGGATCGCTTCTCGGATTATTTCAAGAGTACTTATGGGCAGGAATTTCTCAGTACTCCTATAGATCATTATCGATGCTCGGCTTTGAGCATGTGCTAGGACTCGGCCTTGACTATCATCTGGCTCGAAGCCCTGCTGAAACTCTTTCTGTTCTTGAGAAGAGTCAGGCAATCACTGGTTTTGTAGAAAAAATCACTTTCAGTCTAGCTCCTATGCTTCTGGACATTTTCCTCGCACTGGGCTACTTCGTCATTTCATTTGACCGAAACTATGGCTGTGCTGTGGTTATCGTCGCAGCGCTATATGTGTATGCGAATGCTCGGCTTTCGCAAAACAGTACGTCCGCTAGACGCCAGCTTGTGCAATCTAGCATCACTCAGTTTTGCATTCAATCAGACGCCATATCGTCTTACGAGACCGTTAACTATTTCAACGCTCGCGAGTACGAGCAGGATCGCTATAGAACAGCGATTGAGAATACTCAGAAAGCAGAGCTTGGGTTCCAGAAAAAGTCTCACATTGTCAACCTTACTCGAAACTCTATTTTCACCATTGGTCTACTCTTTGGAGCCGTATATTCGGCATATCAAGTTGCAAATGGTCAAGTCAAAGTTGGTAGCTTCGTCTCCGTCTTAGCTTACATGTCGCAGCTTCAATACCCTCTAGATAAATTGAGCGGATTTCTGCGGAGCACGCAGGACAATCTTGTCAGTGCTGAGCGTATGATTGCAATGCTTGAGACTGAACCCAGCGTTAAAGACAAACCTGACGCAAAGCCGCTGGTTGACAATGGAAATAAGATTGAGTTTGAGAACGTGAATTTCAGCTACGGCGAAAAGCATGGGAACGCTATCAACAATCTTTCTCTCACATGCGAGCCTGGTAAGACGGTTGCATTTGTCGGCGAGTCGGGCGGCGGTAAGTCTACCTTATTCAAACTTCTATTCCGGTTTTACGACGTCAATTCGGGAAGAATAGCAATTGATGACCAAGATATTCGTGATATTACATTAAATTCACTTGGACAAGCGATTGGAGTTGTTCCACAAGAATGTACTCTGTTCAATGATACCATCATGTTCAATATACGCTATGCTGCTCGTGATGCAACAGACGAGGAGGTTTTTGCTGCCGCAAAGGCAGCTTCGATTCATGACAAGATCATGAGATTCCCTGACGGCTACAACACTGTCGTGGGTGATCGTGGAATGCGCTTGTCTGGTGGCGAGAAGCAGCGGATTGCCATTGCCAGAGCCATTCTCAAGAATCCTGCGATTCTGCTACTCGACGAAGCTACTGCCATGCTGGACATTGACTCGGAGAGATGTATCCAGTCTGCACTGCGTATTCTCAGCAAGAACCGTACAACACTCGTGATTGCTCATAGACTATCTACAGTGATCTCGGCCGATAAAATTGTTGTACTTCACGCCGGGCAGATGGTTGAACAAGGTACGCACTCCGAGCTGCTAGCTCTCAATGGCAAATACTCCAGCATGTGGGAGAAACAAGTGTCTGTTCAATTTGACAGCGAGAGTGATGACTCGGGTGCTGGCACCACCCCGGCAGATGAGACGAAAGAATCGTCGCAGCAATTAAAGATCAAATCAAAAAACTCACGTCAACCTAGCGTACTCATAAATGATCTTAACCTTATTGACTTGGACGCTATGACTGATAAAGAGAAGAAATGAGCGGAGTTTTGATTTTCAAGGACAATACTGATTATGACTTTAATGATACATATTTACAATAATTTAGAACGCTACCATGAACGCCCATCCATCTCCCAATCATTTATTCTTCATCGGATCTGAATCCAGAGCTCTCTGACTCATTGTTGCACTCTAGGACCAGTATTCGCAGAGATTTATCCGCAAACCAGTCCAGTCCACTGGATACAACCAGACCCTTTGATTAATACAAGCAAAAATTTGGCGTAGAGTAATTAGAAAAACATACCAGAATTGTCGACTTGAGCATTGATATTTTCTCATTCGTTGCCACAAACGAATCCTTAAACCTGCATATGTAAGTATCAGGCCAAGCTTATTCAGATTCTGCTCTTAAATATCAGTTTGATGTACATACTTTGAAACCCTCTGTCTTTGTGAGTAATCTAAAGCGCTCTCTCGAAGTTGTCTTGCATCCGCTTCAAGGTCGACAATCTCTGTAGTCAAAATCCGATTTTCATCCTGCTGCACCTTGTTTCGCATAACCAGTTGATCCAATTCAAGAGAGGCCGTTCCCCAATCAGTTAAAAGACTAATGATACTCTTGATAGGGATTGAACTCTCATCATTTTCGCTGTCCGGTTTCCTAGAATGTGAATAACTCGACCATAAGAAAATTTAGCTAGCTTACCTTTGCACAGTCTTTAGGAGTCCAATTGGAGCCAATATGCCGCTTTCAAAAGAAGCATGAATCATTGAGAGAGTTTGTAGAATCTCCGCTTCTCTCTTCAGTCCAATTATGGGCATATAAGCCAATGTGGTCGCATCTGCGATTGCATTGAGATCATCAATCATATCTATATCTGCTGCCAATGTTACTAGAATCCTTATTTAATCGGTATTAGTGTGCAGAAACCTTTCTCCAGGTCTAGGACTTTTCGTTTTAGACCATTTAACTCGTCAAGAAGCTCAACGGCTTTTCGTTCCTTCTCTGATAGTATGTACTCATCAGGCTCTCCAATCGTAATTGTCCGTGCCACAGGAACATCAGCGACTCGAAGTATCCCGGTCTTAATACCAATGCACATATTCAGCAAGTCTAGCGACAGAGAGTACAAGCTTAAAAGTCCATCCGTCATAACGAGTAAGAGCCATTCTTGAAAAGAGCCTCCTGACTGGGAAGGTTTGCTGGACATTAAGCGTCTATTGTTGTTCGCTCCGGTTCTCGCGACGCGTCGACACGCGAACAGACAGGGAGCGGGTCTTGTACAATCGCATTGTATATGCGGTTTGTTTTGATTGTGATGGCAGTCCAGTTGATAATGAACTTCGCCTGATGGATTGACGGTATATTCGCGCGTGACACAAATTGTTACTGACTACTTTGATAGTCTCTAATCTTGAGCTGCTTGATTGCAAATGGAGCTTGTCGCTGCTGTCGAGATCAACTCGGTTCATCTAAGCCCGTTATCGATGGACGCGAACTCGATTAGATCCGCGAACGCCAATACGTGCGACGACAATGGTGAAGCCAACACCACTAGCCTTGATAGCAGCAAAAGGCAGAATCCAAATGGTGTGGGGGAGATTGGTTGGTGCTGACTCTGGCATTTTTTACATTGTATAGGTTCTAACATACCCGTTTAGAGTCGCATCCTCTTACAGCCCAGTTGAACATTGATGCGACGTCTAACTCCACAAAACGTGACAGTTTACCTCTGGCATGGTCGACACCAAATCAAAAATTATCTCACCAAAATCTGGACTCAAGTCATGAGCCATATGAGAGACACCTATTGCCGTCGCCTGGGAGCCCTCGCCGTGGTCTGGCAGCTTCCTCCACGCTGAATAGTCCAAAACCATTTTCGTTTTCGACAGCCCTTTTTGGTGGCGCACTGTCCTCTCCTATGCTCAGGTCTCCAATGTACAGTGATGCAGTAGCCGCCGGTTATCATCCGTCCTACTATGTTGATGACGATGAGCTGGATGATGAAGTTATAGCTCCGACTTCTCCAGGTTTATCAAGCAACTATTCAGACGCAGTGAGAGATGCGGAGGTTAGTTTGGTTTCGTAGGATTATTTTCTGACCGTCCATTAAAGATTTAGCGTTACACAAGGCTCACGTCCAACAACTCCTCGAAGATCACTTTACCTTCAAATTCACTGGAAGCAAGCATTCCTTCTTATCTCAAACAGACACAGAAGTCACAAATGTCAGCTCATTCATCGCCTCTCAAATCACCCTCGCAGTCTCCAACTCCAGTCAGAAGCAGCACCGATTACAAAAACGAAAGTCCTCTGCGGTCCTTTTGGAGGTTTGGTCGGTCGACGACGGAACAAGTCAAGGAGGATAAGGGAAAACCGGTGGATCGAAATGCTACTGCCATTCTCGGCGAAGCTTTTGTTCCTATCAGTACCCTGTCGTCGCTATCTGAAGTCACATCGGCACCAAGTCACCCTACATCTTACTTTCCTGGCACCCCGCGCAGACAGCTTAATCCCAGAAAAGTCTCTTCATCGAAGGACATGTCTACGACGCCACATAATATGCTTAAAGAGCTTTCACGTCGTACCAAGTCACCTGACCAAGAAGATCAAGCAGCTTTGGCTGCCAATAATGACAACGAGTTATCTGTCGGCTCTGGTAGTTTTATGTCATCTGTCCAGAATCTGTTCCACTCGACAGTTGCTAGCGGGACGGAATACCTGAGTCGACTGTCACCAACGAAGCCTAGATCTACAAGTTCAGTTCACAATAAATCTACTGAAATTGGGACCAGCACTACAGAGAAAGGTGTGTCTGAACCCGAAGTTCCACCGAGTGTCGACAGACTACTCAAAAACTTGGAGTCTCTTCAGGCTGATCTAAATTTCACGCGTAAGGAATACAAAATGTTAGAGAAGAGAGCTCTGGCAGTTCTTTCTGATGACGAATCTCCGCTGGGGTCACCTTTTCCAAAGGAAAAGCCGCAAATACCGAAGTTAGTAGACCGCCAGCAGGAGCAGAAACAGCAGCAAAAGGCTGATGAGGCGGTTACGAATGTAACACATATTTGGAACTTTTCATCGACCGCAAAAGAAGTCGTCATCACATTGGGGAATCTGGAGATATCAGTTGAGAAAGACAGCGCAGTTTACTTTTTTGTTGCGATGGTCAGTAAAGCGGTAAAATACGCGATTATGCTAGTACTTACGCTGGTGCTAGCTACACTGTGAGCAAACTCACTATTTTTGAAACATGCTGAAATGCTAATGGCTGTAGGCTTCTAGTTGCTATTGACGAATTTTTATGGCCCAAGCCATACATTGGCCCTGAAATTGCGCTGGGTCTGTATTGATAATACTGTAAATGAGAACTGTAATAATAGGGGGGG